>JAUTDX010000341.1:0-185401 GCA_030844895.1 Ambrosia x helenae | reverse complement strand
AATGGTTTTTGATATATTCTGCAGTATGAGCATGCCATGTTGCTGGACTTACTAAAGAAGGGTCACTTAGAAGCAGATAAAAAATATTGGTGCAGGCATCAACGCATTCCAAGTGCAATACCATCCACAGTGGAAAAGCCGATGTTTCTTTCTTGTGGAGTGAGGACGAGGTCTTCTGACGATTTCAGTTTCAGTAAGTGTGTTGATCACATTCTTCCCTTGCATGGTTATGATGAGTTATAAAAAAAGTTTTGCGACAATTGATGACGATGGCTTGACAAGAACAGTGGATGGCAGTTTTTTAAATTGCAACATGTCTTGCAGCCAAAGTTTTGAAAAACTCTGAACCATATTTGTTGTTATCATAACAAGCCATTACATTTTTGTTCATATTATCGTTTTTTTGTGATTAGTTGATAGTACACAACAAAAGAGCCGACGACGCAGACAGCGAACAAAAGATGCAGCGACAGGAACACAGATGTGGAAGATATAGGGAGAGATCTGGACCTGACTTCCCGACGAACTGGCCGCTAGCGAGAGCTTTCTTACCCACGAGGTACTTGCAATTACTTTTTTTACAACGACTTTGGTTTATTTAGTTGTATTTGATAGTGGGTTATGTTTTCTTATCTGAATGTTGTTTTCCTGCATACAAGTAGTGATTTTGTGTGTTGGTTAAAAATTGAAATGCGACCCAAAAGCTGTAGATTTTGTGAACACTGTTAACTTTTGTGCAGGTCAAACCGGTTATTAATGGTTCCTCTTATTGGGGGCGAAACTGAACAAACCGTCGCCATCACACCATGTCCATCACCACCTTCACAAGCACCAATTCCAGCCATTTCAGAACCAGAATCGACCAATGGCGATAGCAGTGGTGGGACGGGAGAAATCCCAATTTGTTGGTTTTGATCAGTGGAGTTGTAGCAGTAAAGGTCAGTTGCAATAACAACCATTCCGAGATCAGGGGACACTAAGTGGTACCATTTTATTATGTTGTATTTATAAGTTACTTTCCATGTCAAACAATGTCAAACAACACATTCGGTTCATGATGGTCATGATAAAGCGAGCAGGCTAAAACTCACCACGTTGCAAAGATCCAGGTGTCATACTATCCATTTCCCACATTGCAAGAACCAGATGCCACACGTTCAGTGTAGAACATGGTTTTGTCTCATCTATGTTTACCTCTTGTGCAGGTGGCGAAAATTCTACATCGGTAGGAACGAAACAGGTACTGAATCGATTTGTAGAAAGCTACTTGCTTCTTGAAATTGTTAACGAATTACATGTTTAGAATGATTGATGAAATAGGTTATGGGGTGATAATCGTGTTTGGTGACTTTAGTATTTCAAGACTTTGGGGTTTGCTTAGAGCCAAGGATTTTGTGAAAAATTTTGACAAACCTGTGACAAGTTGTGGGTGGAGGATTGTGTTTTGTGGGGGTGTTAATTTTGCTGATAGGAAGAAAGTGTTGATTGTGATGAATGTGGCATACCAGGTGTTCTCTGTATGTCAAGAGTGAGAAATTGTTGGTGCGTGACAAGTGCGAAAGCAAGAAACTTAGGTAAGAGAGTTAAAAATATAAAGCATTAAGAATGGACAATCCTCATGCTTTTTGTTCAGGTATTGGACAACGGTTTGGATGATTATATTGCTTATAAATTATTAGATTCCGGAGTCTTTTTCCTGCTGTGGTGGTTGCCTGGTGGCCGATAGCCGCCATCGACGTCGAATGTCACGCTTTGGTATGACCTAAGTATCTTGATTATCTCCTTTTAGTGTTATTTGGCTTTTTAAACTCTTTAGAGTTTTTTACTGGCAGAGGCTTCCACCGTCGCCGCCGCTCCCCAATTACCTTCTGGTTGTATGGTGTGTTGGTTTCATGCTGGTAGAACTACTATTCTTGATAGTTGCTTTTTTTTGTATTTTGAATTCTATTATAAGAGCGGTATATTTGGACCAAATTTGTTTCTTTAGTTATTTTCCTTTGTTAATTAGCTTTTTTACTTGATTTGCTTTTGGTTTATCCTTCATTATTACATGCTTTATTTGTCAAGACACAACTAATGTTCTATTACCGACTTAAGTGTAACACACAGACACACACATATATTAAATAGTTGGTGATCAATGTTTAGGAATTTAAGATACATGAATTCCTTCTCAGCAGGTTGTTGGGTTAATTTTATTAGGCTGTATTTACACTTTTTATAAGACCTAATGTTCCTATAGTTTTTACTTTTGTCCGTGAGGCTGTGCTAAGGCATTTTTTTTGGACACATTGTGATTGCTATAGTTCTGCATTTCTTTCCTGTTCGGTTTATTGAGTGAGTGCTTATTTTGTTTCTATTCAGTACCTTAGTCTGGGTAGTTTATTGATAAAGTGTTGATAATTACATCAAACTGTATGTAACTTTAAAGTTTCAGGCAAAGGAGTAAAGGTTTGAATCCATGAAAGCAGTTGAAGCCATTGTTTAGTTTCGGCCCGGTTGCAACAGTTTTTTAAACGACATGTTTAAATCAAAATATATGTATAACAGTTGCGTGTTTGGTTTTTCCCGAGCAAAGAAGCACAGGCGCAACGCGCGAATTGATACACTAGTTTTCATAATTTTGGATGACTTAAAATTTTCCAAACATACAAACCACATATTACTAGTGTTATTAGAACATGATGGACACGGTCTACATAACTGGTCAATTTGAGTAAACTTGAAATGCATTCATTTTAGTCGGTTGGTTGGAATGCCGACATGTTAAACCAACGAATCTAGTCGCTACTTGGATTGAATTTTCAATCTTTTATTTTTATTTTCTAATATCAATTTATTCTATACTTCATATGTCTTTTAACATTCCACATCTATACAAAATATAAATAACTTAATATTATGTTTAGGTTAGTTATGTATAACCATTTACTTACATTATATATTAAACTATCCGATTTTTTAAACCAATAAATTAATCTTATTCAACGAATAGACAAATAAGATTGACGACTCAATTACCAATCCAATTATAAAAACATTGTTCAATATATCAAAAATCCATAACTAATTAGACATAATATATTAGTTTATATTAAGTTTCATTTCATTTATCACCTTACAATGTTACATAAGAAGCAAGTGACCTAGTGACTAACACTAGTGTAAATTTTACAATAACATAGCGGTGTAAACGTGGCGTATAACGTAGCGGTTTGAGAGCAACTTAGGATTGAATCAGTAAAAAGCTCGCACAAGCCCAAGTTCAAGCTTGAACATGACTCGTTTAGTTATGAGTCCAAGCTCGAGCTTTGCATACAAAGCTTGCAAGCCTAAACGAGTCCAAACAAATATGATATTATTTTTTTTTTATGTATGCGATTTTGTCATTTGAACATGTTCAATTTTAATTAATAACATTTCTGACTCAAGCTCAAGCCGAGCTTTGCTTGTTTAAGCTACGAGCTAGCTTTTCCTCGTTTAAGCTATCAAAGCAATCTCGAGCTCAAAATAATAAGCTTGAACCGAGTCAAGCTCGAGCTTAAGGCTCATAAAAGCATGATAAGCCAAACTCGAACCTAGTCATGCTCAGCTCAAATTTATAACACAATTGCTACAAACCCAAACTCTAGGGTCCATTTCAAAACTCCACCCATCTTATCAAAGTCATCTTCTTTCCAAGATCCAATCCAAAACCACACTTCACATCACACCACATTCCCCACTCTTAGGGGTGTAAACGAGCCGAGCCGAGCCGAGCCTGACTGGGCTCGGCTCGGGCTCGTTAAGGTTTTGTGAGCTCGAGCTCGAGCTCGGCTCGGTTCGAGCCTACAATCTTGAGCTCGAGCTCGGCTCGCTAGCAAAATCCAAAGCTCGAGCTCGGCTCGGCTCGGCTCGTGGTGATTTGAGAATCTCAAACGAGCTCATAAGCTCGGCTCGAGCTCGCAAAAGCTCGACTATAACTTAGGCTCGCGAGCCCAATTGTTAAGGCTATAACTTAGGCTCGGCTGTAACTTAGGCTCGGGCTCGGGTTCGGGCTCTAGCTCGTTAAGGCTCGATTAGGCTCGCGAGCCCAATCGAGCTTTGTATCTAGGGCTCGAGCTCGGGCTCGATAACTAAACGAGCCATATTTCAGGCTCGGGCTCGGGCTCGGGCTCGTTAAGGCTCGGCTCGTTCGAGCTTTTTACCGAGCCGATCCCGAGCCGATCACGAGCCGCTAGGTGTCATTACACCCTACCCACTCTCCCTCTCAACACAAATATTATTCCTCACAAATTACAATACTACCCTTACCCCCAATGGTTGAGGCACACTCCTACACCACTCGCCGTAGCAGCAACCACGACTCGAAACCACCGTCAACATCCACATCCCCACCACCACCCACCGCCGACCACCGTCACAACCCACCACAACCTCTTCAACCCATCCTTCATTTCCCCAACAATAATAACCACACTCATAATATTATCATGGTACTTCTCCAACATAGGTGTCCTCCTCCTTAACAAATACCTCCTCAGCTTCTACGGTTTCAAATACCCTATTTTTTTAACCATGCTTCACATGATCTTTTGCACGTTTTACAGCTTAATATCAATCCGTTTGTTTCACATCGTCCCTTTCCAACAGATTCTATCTCGTAAACAGTTCGTTAAGATCCTCGCTTTATCATGTATATTTTGTTTCTCAGTCGTGTGTGGCAACACGTCATTAAGATACTTACCTGTCTCGTTTAACCAAGCTATTGGCGCAACGACGCCGTTTTTCACAGCCATATTTGCATTTGTTATCACTTGTAAAAAAGAATCTGCTCAAGTATACTTAGCATTACTTCCAGTCGTGTTCGGCATTGTTTTAGCGAGTAATAGCGAACCGTTGTTTCATTTGTTTGGTTTTTTGGTCTGTGTTGGATCTACTGCTGGTAGAGCATTGAAATCTGTTGTTCAAGGGCTATTATTAAGTTCGGATTCAGAGAAGCTTCATTCGATGAATTTGTTATTATATATGGCTCCAATGGCGGGAATAATATTATTACCGTTAAGTTTGTATATAGAGGGAAATGTGTTTTCCATGACGGTAGATAAAGCTAAGGGTGATACTTTTATTGTACTATTGTTGATTGGAAATGGTTCCGTGGCTTATTTAGTCAACCTAACAAACTTCCTTGTTACCAAGCATACTAGCGCCTTGACGCTCCAGGTGCTTGGTAATGCCAAGGCTGCTGTTGCGGCCGTGGTGTCTGTAATGATTTTTAAGAACCCTGTGACGGTTATGGGGATTTCGGGGTTCGCGGTTACTGTAATGGGAGTTGTGCTTTACAGTGAGGCGAAAAGGCGGTTGAAGGTTACAGCTCATTGACAAGGATAAAGGGATCATGACACGGTGCGAATCATTTGTTCTTTTGTGGGTTTAACTTGTTTAGATAGTAAGTAAAGGTTAATAGAGAAATTGGGATAAAGAAAAGTTAAAGAGCATATAAGATTTGGTTGGATCATAAGATACAATCAATTGGGTGGGGTTTTGATTCTTTTTCAATTTATGCTTATTGATCATGTTTGTAATTGTAATACAAATTACATGAAAAATTGGTCAAGTTATATAATTTGGTTGTCAAATTGTCATCTGATTTAGAATCTAAAGTCTGTGTTTTCTTATTTGATTCATTGATTTGTGTGACTTAATCATTGAATTTTCTTGAAATGGAATTGTGGTTTGGTTTGAGTGTGTTCTAATTCAAGTTTAATTGTAATCATATATAAGAATATTATAATGAAATTTTGTTGACTGTTAGGAGAGACTGATTTTTCCTTAAACATTAAGTTTATCAATAATTTTGTGGTTGTATTTATATATGAAAAGTACAAAAGATGGGACCCACAAAAGTTTCAATATGCTACCTTGATGCCATAAAATGGCCAACAGGGTTTCAAGAATTAGACTGGTGGAGGATGAATGTCACTTTTTCTCATCCACTAATGATGGTTAGCTTTTGTTCATGAATAGGGTATGACTGATATATGTAACATTGAATAGGGTCCTGCCTTTTGAAAAGGGTAGGGGACACTTCAATTTAGAGGTGTCAATTTATGACCCCTCCCGGTACGGAAATAATCAGATTTTGGGCTGGTTAGTGTAACCTGGTTAACAGGTAGGCGGAGTTGGGTACTACCTAAGCTAAATGGGCCGACTTATCAACCTGTTTAAAATTAGAACGAGAAAAATATACATTTCATAGGTCTTAACAATACAACGTGTTTAACTTACTTATAAATTTCTTGCTACCCGCCCTTTGCAAACTGTTTAGAACTCGATTACCACCTGCCAACCCGTTTATATGAACATGGTACATAGATCATATGGCGATTTACATTATAATTTATAATTTAGATATACATGAAAATAAAGCAGGGAATCAATAAGAGCCATAATGTACTTGGGAAGATATCTGCAAATTGCATTGAGATGTTACTTTCCTAACCTAAGATGGGTTGATGAATGATCAAATTACATGGCCCTCAGCTAGCATGTGACAGGCACATGACCCACATGGATACATGCCTTCTTTGCTTTTAAGTTATTGTAGCAGTTGCCCTTTCCTTAACTTCTCTTTGTCCCAACGTCCAATTTATTGGGTTAGTTGGGTATCCTAAAAGATTATATATCCACCTAAACCATACTAGTAGACATGCCCGCGTGTTGCGGCGGGTTAATTAGTTTTGTAATTTTTTGAAGAAAAAGGAGAATAATATCTCACAGTCTAAGATTATTTCTTTCAATTTTGTTTCACAACGTCATGCACTATTACCAAAAGATCATAATATTATCCGTTGATTAGAACAGAGAAGTGTATAAAAAAATTAATAAGAAAGCAAACTAAGTTGAGTAATCATAAGCTATAAAACAACAAGATCAATCCTACTCAAATACATAATCATAGAGACATAATAGGTGTTTGCGTCAAAGATCTGGATGCATATTTGTATATGTGTTCTAACTTCTAAGACTTCCTAGTTCTGTATCAATATAATTTGTGATTTAATCATAATTATATAATTTTTTTTCTTCATTTTACATTTAAACAAAGGTAAATGAAGAAGAGTAAGAATATGAAAAAGATCAAGTAAGGGATTTCCTTTGTAAAACTAATGTAGTTTTTACCACCTCTTCGGGAAATAAATGCAAATTTGACCGCTCAATAGAAATAATCAAATCTACAGGAAATGTAAACCAACTATTAGCAAACATTATAACAAATTCTTTGTGGTGCTCGGTAAGTCCAACATAGCACCCAACCTTTTATGCATTAAAAGTCAACATATAAACATGTCATCCAACCTTTTCTTCCTAAAATAAAAAGGTAAAACATACAGTCAAAACGATCACTTATATAGCATCTCTATGTTCATTATGATAAAAAAAATTACTCATTAGTAAATTACTAAATGTCACTAAAGATTTATAACCATGGTATGCGTTGAAATAAACATACCCAAGACAATAAATCTTCCATCATCCAAAGAACTAATTACTTCCATGGCCAAATCTAGAGTGTGCTTATAACACTTTTCTTATGCCTACGTACAGTTGTTTTTTAGGCTGATGTCATCATCATCATCATACTCAGTTAATCCCACCTATAGCAAAGCTAAGGTAGGGTCTGAGGAGGGTAAGATGTAGACAGCCTTACCTCTACCCCTAAGAATAGAGAGGCTGCTTCCAGTGAGACCCCCGGCTCGATGTGGTTTGGTATCAAGCCTTGGACATAAGGCACAGAACACTTAGCAATCGGGACAAACACGATCGGTGCATGTACCCCTTTTTTAGGCTGATATGATGTTAGGAATTAGGATGCACTAAGAACCTAGCTGCTACTTCTATTGAAAACTCGTAAGCACTAAAAACATGCTCGATGGGGCTCCCAAGTAAGGTTAGCACTGAAGTTTTTTCTCTAGCAAATTTGGACATTATGCTTTAGTCAACATGAGTAGTCAATAACCTTCAATTCCATTTGATGTCTAATAAACATGTAGCCTGGGGGAATTATCTAGGTTTCATCATCAAACTTGTACATCAGTACATATGCAACAAATATAAGTGTATCTAACACCATTATAGCAATACGTGATAAAAATAGTACCTGGTATCATCATCATCATCATTCTCTAACGGCTACAATATCATAGTGAAAACTTGCTTTGTAGCCCCAAAGTGTTCAAACCATTTATTAAAAGTAATATAAATTATAAAGATGGCTCTCCTTGGATGAGCACATCAATATCAAGTTGTTCAGGGAGTTGGATGACCTTTTAGATCTCCTCTTTGATGGCATTTTATCCTTCCTCAGAAATACAATAAAAGCACAGTTTTGTTAGAAAAGTGTTTAAAGATTATTCTTTCAACATCAACGGCATAACTAACTACTCACTTCTTAGCCTCATACTCATGACAAACTCTCATAAGCTCAATTGTTGGAGGGAATGAACCAATGGTGGTGGTTGGGAGAATATGAAGGTTTAAATTCTTTTGTTGCGTCTTGCGCTGGGAGCCTGGCACAAACGTTGGTGGCATGGTGATGGTCTGAACCCCTATAAGCAGCGGCCTGAGATTAAAAAAAGGAGCAGGCATGAACTTTTTATGCCATAATAGAGCCATATGAATTCCCAAATAGAAATAAATGGGAAAAAAGTGTTGATAACTTTCAATCTGTTTGGACGGCTTCATTTGTCACTCTTGGGAGGATTATCTTGAAGCCTAAGCGGCAACATTAGCTGAGAAGTATCCAATCCATGTAAAGAATCAAAATTTGTCAAACAATTGTGTATTTGTTGAATAATGGATTTAAGCAAATACGAGTTGATAAATACCTCATCTTTCTGACCAGCAAGAACTTTAGCCAATACTTCAACAATATTTTTGGGCAGCAAATGCAAGCCAGGATTTGATTTCATCATTCAACTTGGTTTCATTCACAACATCAACAACAGTGCAAGGAATGAGCAAGAGGTCGATACAACATGCTTAAATTTTGCAGGGCACATGTTATGCTACATAATTCAGAAATTAAAAGGAAAACTTTATAGCTAAATATAGAAACAAAGAAACTTACCTTTTCCTACAACAGCCTCAAGTGACTCAAGGACATCAAGGGATCTAGCAAGATCATTAGCCCGAATGTTCCTTCCATCAACAACTCCAACAAATAGGTATTTGCCTGATGGGAAGCTGCTCTTGATCAAACTGAGAGTCTTTTCACCAAAGATCAAATCAAAAGTGTAACCAGTAACTCCCGCCAATGAAGCTAAGGTTTTGTATGCTTTCACCAATATACAGACATAAAATACCATAAACTATTTGATCTTGCTATTAATATTGGCGCTTTATAAGGTGTGAGCAACCCGAAATTACCATTAAATCCCTTTTAATTAATAATTAAAAAAAAACTATCTATAATATTTCATCCCATAAAAGTGAAAATTACATCAAAATAATAGGCGGAGGGGCAACAAGCTGTGCCGCCACCCCGTTTTGTATAGCGAACCCTATTCTACCTAAAACAAATCCTTACCCCCGGGGTCGAAACTCGAAACATTGCTATGGATAACTCGTTCATGATCAGCATGATCAATTCACCTCAAAACAGTCGAGAAAATATGAATGGATAGTATGATATAGGCATTCATTTCATTTCATTTCATTTCATTCCATTTGGAATGAAGTGTTACAAATAGTGGGATAATAGGCAGGTCGGGCATGGGAGATGGGACGCTCAGGTCAAATTAGGTTTGGGTCAGCAAGGGTAGCCATAAAAACAAGTCAAATGGGTTTGGACCGAAATAGTTATAATGATGTTTAAGCATTCTACCCATTGAGCGATTCTACCCATTTTGTCAATTATGCTTTCATTTCCAACCAAACATGATATATAAGAAAATTTTATTGTTTCGGCTTGAAGACATAACTCGTTTAACTTCATGTCGAGTCATGTGGTGTCAAAACTTGGTGGATTTAATGGCAACAGTGGATAGTGTTTCTAGCAAATTCTTCCTATTTAAGCAACTAAAATATATATAATGATGAAAAAAGCATTGTTGTGAGTTGGGACAAAAAATGAGGAACTTATGATGGCCATTGCCACTCTCCAGGATTTAGGTGCATATTGGGACGTTATTAGTAAACATCCACATGTATTTCACAAATAAAAAAAATCCTTTGACCCCTGTTTCATTACACTTTTACTCTGATCATGCACCATTTTGTATGACATAAGTACATAACTCAAATTTGTATTTAATACATAATGAAACTATAGATGCAGATAGTGATAAAAAACAAATTTGAAAGCATTACAAACTTACTGAGGATATTTTTAATTGCAATTTTTTCATTTCAACATCCTCACCACCAGCTTTTTGAGGACGGCTTCGTTGCATTCCCGACAATTTTTTATTTCTATAAAAGTTCACAACATTGCACCTGCAAAAAGATATAAACAAATTCTAAAATTATTTATCATGGTGCATAGAAAGTGATTTAAATTATCCTAATCAGCAGAATCAAAGTTTATCCCAAGGATGCAAACACAATTACATTTCTAGATAATAAGAACATGTTATAAGATCGAAACGTGGTACATTATAAGCTACAGTAGACACCACGAAGATTAATTCATTTACTAAAACCTGGAAACCTGGTACCCCTCTTAAATTCCAAGCCAAGCAAAAAAAAAAACATAGAAATCTTTATCAGGAAAAAAAAGATTGTTTAGCATAGTTTACCTTCTCGCAAATGAGGGTTGATGATGATAATGAAATTCTTGACCCCTACTTCCATCTGTATCCATTGTCTTCCAACTCACCTATGATTTACTAAATATAAACCCCATACCCATTTCCACATCAGGCCGACCCAGCCAACCCGGCCCAGAAATGGTAACACAGAACTGGAATGTGTATAATGTCTTTTGTTAGATCTTGAGGCCATACGCGCTACTATTCAAGCATCATGTACATCATAAATTAACTTATATATATATATGAATGAAGAACATAGACAATACGCAACACTAAAATGTCAGAAACACATAGCAAATAACCAACAAATCACTAAACAAATCAAGATTTTTTTTTACCTTTGCTCGGATTTGGAGAAAAATACATAATTTCCTTGCGAGTCAATTGAAAAGTTACTGACCATTTTGGTTGCGGCCCATCTTATTAAGCCAGATTCATTGCCACCAGTTACAAACCCTATCATGATAAGTTAAGCAAAATAAACTGGCACTAAGTAGTCACCCCAAAACATCAAGAAGCTGCTAAATTTCTGAATTCTGATTATCAAGCATACAACTTAACATAAGTGTTTGAAATAGGCTAATCAAGTCATAATAATACGGCTTTGTCATTCCAACTTTCTGATTATACATAATCAAAGTAATCGCTCAATCAATCTGTCCTTCTAAAACAACTATACCATGCAATAAAACAATAGGTTACTATTACCATTTAAACTTACTGTCCAACTAAAAGTTTATTAATGGTTGGTGGAGGTTTACATGAGAATAAAAGAAAAATAAAACTATAAACTTAACTTACAGGGAGAGAAAGTCCGGTTTGTTGAAACACAGAGAGAAACTTAAAATTAGTGTCGCTTGGCTGTCTGAAGGTTAGAGTTTCAAGTTTAGGGCTGAAATCGATTGGAGACTATTGATATAAAAGATGAAGCACAGGAGGAGACGTATCCTATTCCTTTCTCATTCATTATCTCCGTTGAGAAAACCGAACAGTTCATGGAATTCATTGTGAGGGCAGGGAGGGCAAATGAGGGTACTTTTGTAAAATTGTTTTGATGTTGGATAGGAGAAAGATGGTGAAATGTCTACATTACCCTCCTAATTGTCTTAATTGTCACCAACATCCCTATAATGCCCTTAAATGTGTTGCTTAAATATGTTGTACATGTTGCTTCTTAAATTGTACGGAAATGAAAATTACTATGGTGTACATCACTCCTCCTTAATAAGATAATATAGATAAACATGGATGACGAATGCGTCTATTTATTTATTATTTACATAATGTAACTTGGTGTGTAAATGAGTAGAGCCGATTCAAACCGAACCCAGATTGCCTCAGTTTCAAGTTCTTGTGGCTTGTGACTCGTGAGTGAACTTTCAAACTCAAGTTTGCCTCGGGCTCAACTTATTTATCATCTTTTAGTTATTTATTTTTCTTTATGTATGTTTACAGTTACCTTTTATATGTTGTACAATTATAGATTTAATATATAATTTGATATACCTATGGGCCTTTGACCTAACAATACCAAGTAGTTGAATAAATGTATGAATTTTCAAGTGGTGCAGGTCCAATCTCGTAATGGACAAAATTGGTGCAATTTAGTAGTAGACATAGAGAGCATGTTTAGTTGTTCTTTCTCATATACATACACACACATGTTATATATGAAATTATTATGGGAAATTTATATGCAATATATGTATAGTATAGTATAGTATAGTAAATAAAAAAATAGGGCTATTTTAGGGTCGCAAGCCTAGTCACGCTTGATAAGTGATCTTAGGCTCGAGGTTGTACTAATTTTAAATGAGATTTAATAGAGGCTTGAGCTCGGTCAGGTTTGGCACAATTCAAACTTTTAGTGAAATGATCTCAAGTTGCTCACAAACTGCTCAGCTTGTTTATACAAAGTTTCTATCGTAATTAATTAATTATGTAAATTGAAAAGTATATAAAATATTTTGTTATTTGAATTGATTGGTTTTATTGTCGGTGTATCTAAGTTCCTAATAGTACGTTATTACGTAATGGATTATGGACCCCTTGAAATGGACTACCAACGCATAATTCCAAATACGTGACATTTTATATATTCCATATGGGTTAGTAGCATTTCGCTTTACGACATGATACAATTGTTGTCAAGTTTTCAAATTTCAATAACTGTTTTCCGTTGAATTAACTTCCTCTAATGTCGGTATTGTTCAACTGATTATTAATTAAAAAAAAAGTCAAAAAATTCCTTCTAATAATTTAAATATATGTCTTATATTATTGCCTCGACAAACTTGCTATTAGGTCATTAGGGAGGGTAATGACTGATTAGGTACCAGATGGGTAGAAGACACGTTTTACAATCGGATATGAGACTTGGAGTACCAATACCCGTACCATTGAGTACTGACATCCCAAATCATCATCTCTGATACAAACGCACACTTGACCTGTGTTTTAAATAAGTCTTTAAAGTTGTTGTGAAATCAAACAAACCGAGAAAACAAGGTTTCGTCATTGCTTTGTACTAATTGACTTTGACGTCTAGGTTATAGTTTTGAACCAATCGCTAATATAACTAACTATTTTTGTAAACAATATATTATATGTTAGAAAAAGGTTTGTTAATTTTTTTTATAAATAACATATTAGTTTGTTTCTTCTCCTTTGTTAATTAACAAAGTATGTAACTTTTTTTATTTGATTTTATAAGGTTGATTAGAGGCCAATTAGTGGTTAATTGAAACAACGGTTTGTTAAATTATAAAAAAAGAAGAAAAAGGGACAGATTATTAATTTAGTTTTCGCTCGTAATCAACGCAATTGACGTACGCAACGTCGAGTGAAAGAGAAAGCTAATCAATGAGGTTGGATTTTCGCACACATTATTGTGTTTGTTTGTGTGAGAAAGCTGTGGTCTACTTTACTTTAATTTAGTAATTGGTAATTTTCGTAGAAGAAAGTTATAAAATTAATAAATTAAACGATCATCAAAGGCATCAATTGTGAGGGGACGGGGCGCTACCAGAATTGGCCACGGGTATCACACTACCAGCACGGTAACACCGCCGCCACAGTTGCTGGTAGGGGTCCCGTGAACCAATTTCTGGTTCCATCTAACGGGCTGGTAGTGTGGCACAGTGCAAACTTTTAGGTGTTTTTATTCATTTTTTGACCGTTTTAATGTTTATTAATTGTTTTAGACTTTCAAACGGTCATATTTTGTGACCGTTTTAATCTTTAGGTTTATAAAAACACAATACATTCCCACGGTTTTAAATCAAAAACATAGAAATCATATCAATACTTCTAAAAAAATGACTGACATTGACGTAGAAGATGTTCAAGTAATCGTTCCCCCGCTCGACGTCCACCCGATTTTACACTCAGGCGATAGTAGCCTTGAGTTTTTGACGGACCTTGCACGGCGGGTAGAGGAAGACACAGCAACATCTAAGAAACGATACGTGCCACGTGATCGCGAGGGAGGCAATGTGCGGTTAATAAATGACTACTTTCCTGAAGTACCAAAATACACCGACGCACAGTTTAAACAAAGGTATTGCATGTCGAGACGTCTATTTCTACGTATTGTAGCAGATGTTGAAGCAAACTTCGAATGGTTCAGAGAGAACATGGACGGTCGGTTTAGAAAGAGTTTTACGCCCATGCAAAAAGTATCTTCAGCAGTGAAACAACTTGCAACCGGTAATCCTCCAGACGAATACGATGACTATTTATGTATGTCTGAGAGGACGTCGCGCGAATGTTTACAATTTTTTTGCAATGCCGTCATTAAGTTATACAGGGCTAAGTTTTTACGAAGACCAACAAGCCACGACATTGCATGTTTATATGAAGCACACGAAGAAAGACATCACCTTCCCAGCATGATCGGTAGCATTGACTGCACTCATTTAGTGTGGCGAGCATGTCCTAGGGAATTACGAGGACAATATATGCGAGACGATCACCAATACCCTACGATCATGCTAGAGAAAACGGTTGCTTCGCAAGATCTTTGGTTTTGGCATGGATTTTTTGGACCCCCCCGGTTCACTGAACGACATAGATGTCCTCCAACAATCCCCAGTTTTTCTTACCCAACGAAACGGAACGGAACGACGCCACAGTGTCCATTTACTTTAAATGGCCACTTATATAAACGTGGATATTATCTTACCCATGGCATCTACCCAACCTGGTCAACGTTTGTGAAAGCGTTTCGATATCCCACCGACCCTAAGGTAAAGAAATTCGCTAAGGCGCAAGAGTCGGCAAGGAAGGATGTTGAGCGAGCGTTCGGAGTATTAAAGGGGAAATGGGGAATTACCGCACGACCCTTGAGGCCTAAAACCGTTGCTAGGTGTAGCATCATCGTCTATACGTGCATGATATTGCACAACATGATAATTAAAGACGAGGGGCGTGCGATATCATCGGTCCACATACACGATCCCCCAATCCAACCGTTCTTCGACGAGGAAGCACTTGCGGAGTTAACAGAGTCCGATACGCATTTCCGACTTCGAAATGATCTCGTGGAACATCTAGACGGACTTGATCTACCATATCTCGACGTGGAGGACTCCGAATAGTTTTTCTTTTATTTAGTTTATTTTTAATTTATGTGTATTTGTATTTCTATTTTTATTTGCTTTTAATATTGTAAGTTTATTTTATTATAAATAATATGTTTAATTAATGTTTCTTTAAAAACTAAAAAATAAAGATTTCAGTGAAGTGAATCAGTTAAGTGCTGCCTACAAAAAAGTAAATCAGTGAAGTGATGTGGCAGCCAGTATTGGTTAAAATCAGTGAAAGAAAAAGGAAACACTAGTAGTGCCCCTTGTGCCCTGATTTGTGTTTGAATTAGCATTTATATTCGATTACCATTTTAACTTTTAAATAGGTTATTGAAACTTTATTTCATTTTCCGATACTCTTTTAAGTAAAAAAACATAGAAGTTTAAACTCTAACAACTTAAGGAGTCTTTGTACATCGACTCTGACAAAAATAGGGGATATATGTAATTGCCCTAACATTTTAATAGCGAAACTTATTTCACATATAAATCATATTCTATAGAATTTCACAAAAAAACTAGCATTTTTTTATTAATAATGTGTACATAAAAATATTTCTCATGTGACAAAGTGTTACATTCTTGAGGTATCCACCGTAACACCCTAACAACTCATGCAACAATCATGCTAGGCTGCAAATCACAAGCATGTTTAAGACACTGACCGATGGAGCACTATGATACTACAATGGCGCTATGGATATGCATGAAGGTTCAACTGCCATGCCATCCCCACGTCATGAACCTTGAGAGGTTAGATTATTGGTTACCTAATAGTTGGAGATAAATGTGATAGTAAATTCCTTTCGAAAGACCGCAACATGAATGATGTTGAGAGATCCTTTATCCTTATAGGAGGTGCATAACCAATTGATTAGCTTAACATGCATATGGATGACACTTGAAGAGAATACGTGGTTTTAGGCCGGACCGTCACCTTCAGAGTAGATGCAACTCCGAAGTGGCCGGCCCCGGCGAAATAGGCCCATGGGCCTAAACTTCCGGAGACCACTAAGATAGTATAAATATCTCCATTTCACTCTCATTCGAGGGTACTGGTAAACCTTCGAACCAACTATTTTACTCTATACTTTATCTCAAAGATACCCATACTTACTCTCACGCCGGAGGGTGGTCACAAAGAGACCTTCCCTCTCCCTGTAGCGAGACTAATGGTGTTCTGTTTCGCAGGTTTACCAGATCTACAAGTCCATTCAATTCTAATCCCATCTTCATTAAATCCCCCCTTCCCACCAACGTCCAGAAGATAACTCTTTTCCTCTTCAATACTAAAACAAATACATATATATGGTGAGCCTTAGGGATGAGCAAATGTTATATGAATATATGGTATCAAAACCAAATCAATACCAAACCGTATCGAACAATTTTTTGTACCAACTTGGCGCCCACTTTTTGCATTTTAAGAGATATGTACTCTTCGGTTCGTGTGAAAACTTAGGGTTGAATACAGAAATAACCATTGAGCCAACACAAACTCAAGATCAATGAACACAAAGTTTAGGCGACAAAAACAGTGACAAAATCTTATTAACCCAAACCTGAAAAACACCCCCCAAATACCCCGAATCTCACCAATAAGTGAGATTCTAAAGATAACTATAGATATCAACTGATTGTTTAGATCAGTTGATACTATGAGAGTTTATGATACAAAAGAATCAAACAACAACTTACACACCAGAAGACTCGTACAAACGATCAACCCTTGGTTATCACAACAAGATAACCTCAAGACCACCAGATACAAGACTAGACAATGAAACCTTAACCTTCTGATCAGAGAAGGAGAGAGCTAATACAACGAGAGAACAATATGAAAAACCCTAGATTACAAAAACTGAATGAATAAACAATAATAATATCTTCATTATATACTCAGCTCCAGAAGATTCTATCTAACAAACCCAACGAACCAATATGCACCGTTAGATCATACTCACTGAAACAATCTCAGCCACTCATTATAATACAAGGCCCATTAGCTTCTTATTTATGATAATACAATAAGCCCAGCAACCAATAAGCCCAGATTATTTAGCCCAAATATGTTACAAGTATTTAGCCCAAAAATATAGAACAACTAAATATTCCACCAGGCCCTTATAACATATTATCGTGTGATATTGACAAACATATTTGACAAACATAAGAATTACACAAAGTCATGTATTATTTTAACAGTTCGGTACATGTTCTGTATGGTAATTGTATTTTGGGTTAATTTGCGTTCGACTACCATACCGTATCGGGGCTTTCTATCTATAAATTCTATTAATTGGTTTATTTGGCGACGTAGCAAATGGTCAGCAGAAAGAAATTCAATTCGTTGTTTTCCAATTCAAGTCATTGGGCTTCTACTATATTTAATTGGGCTGAATTTCGATATCAAGAATTAGCATGGCCCAATAAAGGAACGAGGTAAAAAAGGGGAATGATCATTCTTGACAGCTGCTCAACGAGATCAAAAGAAACAATTGTTGGAGGAATTTGGTAAATTATTTCTTTTAAGACGGCTAAACATTTTAGTTATTTTAGTTCTTATATATTTATGTTTTGTTTCTTGAATGTTTCGATTTAGTAACGATGACCGGCTATATTTACTTTATTTTCGATACATGGGTTTATTTCTTACTTGTGATTTAAAAATTATGTAAAATGTTTATGACATCCAATACTTGAATGGTTTGATTGTATGATTTCTTCATCTGTAATCCGGCTGCAATCTGAAAATATATTAGATTGTTAATAGACGTGATCACTTGTTGATTTTGTAATAAAGTTCTTCAAGATTTAAAAGCCTAATCAACTTTAGTTTTTGATAAAAAAAAGCATACAACGGTTTAGGTTTGTCTATGAATTTAAACTAGGTTTTTTCGGTGTCACGTGTTGTGGCAACTTTGCTTCAATTTTTGACATTATGGGTATGTTTGGCAAGGAGCTTTTAAGAGCTTTTAGGAACTTCAAGCTTCAAACTTTTAAGAAAAAGCTCCTACTCAATAAAAAAACCTTATTTGGTTTAAGGAGCTAGAAGCTTTTAGGTTGAAGAAAAAGCTCTATAGTGAAAAGTTACTAGTACTAGCTTTTAAGAAAAAGCTCTACTAACTAGAAGCTTTTAATTAGTAAATGATACAAATACCCATACCCATTTTATTTTAAAAATAAAATAGAAACCTTCTTTATAAGCTTTTAATTATGCCTATTTTGGTCATTTTACATATTTTATTAAAAGCTCCAGCTACTCTGCCAAACACCAAAATATATTTAAAAAGCTTCCAGCTACCAGCTTGCAGCTACCAGCTACTAACTTCCAGCTAACAGCCATCAGCTAGTCTTGCCAAACATATATACCCTATGACGTGAAAATTAGGAAGCATGATGAACACAACAAAACTGTAAATTTTGAATCCGGACCGGTTCCTTTTCTAACATCCTCAAACACCAATGATTGATTAAGGACATTAATGTCGTTATTCGAACTGGGAACACCGAAAAATGCATGCCAAATCCATAAGTCTTGTGACACGACAGCCTTTAAGATTATTGTTAGATGACCGTGATCGCCTCGATAAAACATGCCACGCCATGCATTAGGGCAATTTTTCCACGGCCAATGCATGCAATCGATGCTTCCGATCATCCCTGAAAAACCATGCTTTTCGTGATGGAACTGATACAATTTCTTGATATCATTGGAGTTTGGTTTTCGCAAATATTTTTTGCTGTAGATCTTGACAACACGCTTGCAAAACTTATACAAGCAATCACGTGACATTCTTTCGGACATTCGTAAATACTCATCCCACGAGTCGGATGCCGTCTCGTAAGTTAGTTGTCGCAATGCTGCCGTGCATTTTTGATAAGTTGTGAACCCCCGTTTGCCTCTAGCATCGTACCGTAATGTAAAATACGGGTCACAATTCGCCAAATCATCGGCAATACGTACGAACAATCGACGGCTCATTCGGAACCGCCGCCTAAACATCTCGTCCGTATACACCGGTTGATCGGCAAAGTAATCTCCTACTAATCGCTCGTGTGCACCTACACGTATGTTGTAAATATATATAAAAAATATATTTGAAGAAAAAATTATACATTCTAAAAAATTTAGTTGCTATATATATTTGAAGAAAAATTACACTTACCCTCCCGGTCTCTGTTTATGGCCGCTTGCCCAGTTCACGGGTGCGAGCTCACTTCTTTGTCTTCCTCCGCCACGATTAATTGTGCCGCTTCCCAAACCGCATTCACAAAAATCCGGTTTTCTTCGCTCGACGAAGATGAGGAATCAACCAATGGTAGGTATGACATTGTTTGGTATTTTATTTAAAGAAAGTAGAGAGTTTTTTAGTTGGTTTTGGTGTATTTGTGTTGGTTTATTTAGATGGTTTGGGTTTATAATGTTGGATTTGGTTTACAAAAAAAAATAGCCGTTGGAATTAAAAGGAGCCGTTGGAATTCAAAAAAAAAAGAAAAAAAAAAAGAAAAAAACCTCATTGGTCCGTCTCTAACGTTTCAAGGGGGACGGGGGAGGGTTGGGACGGGGGTGGGGGGCGGTGTACGCGTCTGGGACGGGGCAAAACTGGGTGGGACGGGGGTTGGGACGTCTCCACACCCTACAGCCTTATACCAACCTATGAATTGGGTTCCATTTAATTACCGATTGCATATTCCCAAGTCCCAACCCCTAGGGTGGTTCATTAAACAAAACTAAGAAACATGCTGGTAAATAGTTTAAAGCTTAAATGAAATTTATGTCACCATAATACAACTTTTAGCTTGAAATTCTTTTCGCGTTATTTCTCGTGGTGTGTGTTTCTTTCTTTTGTTTCTTCTTGGGGAATTGGGTTAATTGTAGAGAGACATCTTCTGTTTTGGGTATTGAAGTTTGTTTTGTTGGAGCTGTGTTGGATTTTACACAGTTATCAAGTTGGTCTATGAGCTGTATTATTACAAGTGGGGTTCCGATGGCTGTTAAATATGCTATACGACATGTTCATGAAGTTGCTGCCGAATTACATAACCAAGCAATGTTCAGAAAACCTTGCCCTATGCAAGTCCCAGTTTTGGTATATTAATATGATGGATCAATATCATTTTTGGGCTTGGCATGATAACCAGATATATCATCGGCCTACATGTGGTTGCAAATAAGATTGATATAACACGTGCAGAGAAGAAGAAATAAGAGGTTGCATCTTTTAACAATAACAATACCCTCTTTGGTGACAACATTTGTATCAGAATAAGCACCATGTCTACTTATTAACTGGATTATGTTCAAAAAAAATATATCATTTTTGGGCCTGTTTTGATGCTCCAATCATTGCAGTAAGGGGGGTCTGCTGGCAAGCGCACATGGCGGAGTAATAGTTGTTATAGAATTGTAGTTTTTGCACTTAATCGCTCCAATGCAGGCTGTTGTTTTCTTGGCTTCCAAATGCAGTTTTTAGTGTTCTGGGATCCCTTAGCTGTGCAGCAGTTTTTCGCAAATTTTGGTGGTGGTTTTGTAAAACAGAACTTGGATGATAAAATATTCTCGAGCGAAGTATCGAAGTCGCATGAAAACATAGGTAATATGGATTTAAACCTGAGGAAAATTGGAGACATGGATGCCTAAACTGTGGCCGAGATCATTGGCGAAGATAAAATGCTTATCCTCTTATAGGTTCTAACTCAAGCAATTCCGGTTATACGAACTTAGCTTTGTCGTGGTTGGATGATTAATGTCTTTGTAGTCGATAGGCGAGTGTCAGTCATTTGTTTTTTATTTTTCTTTAATTCCGGTTTTTCTAACCTCTGGTTAGGAAATTTTTCGTTGTACTCGCTAATGCTTTTGGTTTTGTTCGTATGGAATAAAAGTACCTCCTTCTCCGTTAAAAAAAAAAAACGAAATAATATATCGACATTACTGAAAGTAACGTCATACCCATAAATGATGCACAAATAGAACAATCGCATTTAAGAGGAAAGCATGACGCCTAAACCTTAGGAGAATATCTTGGTATACTCAAAACAACACATGTTTCCGCAAGACACATACACACTTTGTAAGTACACCAAAAATCAATCATAGAATCATCCTTTGATTCTTGAACTCGAACACTTATTTGTTCTTGATAATTCCACTCCAATAAAAACTAAGAGTGAACAACAATTTCATAGTAATTTCCCAATTCAACATATATATTGGATCAACATGGATGATGGATGAACATTGAGGGGTTTACACAAGCTAAACGATATTTTCACAATTACAAATGTGTTCGGATGGGGCTATTTAAACCCAAACAAATATGATGGTTACTCGTATTCTAACGGACACAAACTATCTTAACCGACACCACTATAATAAAACTGCTATTCCATCCGTTTTGACTTTTATACTTTGACTTCTAAATGTATACTACGTACAAGAATTTCTTGATTAATAACATTCCAACAAGCACAACTTGTGGTTAATTTGTCATATAGGGTGCTTTTGTTGGTTAATCTTGTTATGATGTTAGAAAGTTCCGTTAGCATACTTAGTGCCTATTATGTAATTATCAGAAGTAGAAGGTTAGATATGTAAATAGTGAATAAATAATTGATGCGTTGCATCTTTTGGAAACATTCGTGCGGATTTCGATGAAAACCTCTTGTAAGACTGGCCGTTGGGGACACGCGAATAGCCTGGCGTGAGCGAGCCACGAGCCACGTGGCTCGTGAACACCACAACAGCCCCACGCTAAGCTCAGTGCGAGTGAGCACAAGTGACCACCGTCATGGAAGCAAGCAACGGTTTTGTCTTGGATTTGAGGGGGGCGCGAGCGAGGGTGGGTGGTTGTGGTTTATCCACAGCAGGGTCAAGTGGGTGAACATGGGCTTTATCCAGTGTCCAGGTGGCATAACATTATTGAAGAACCCCTAGGGTGATAACCCCGACCACAACTCACAGTGCAAGTATAATTAGGGAACCAACGCGTTGTTTATAAACCGTTGCATCTCTTCTCCGCCAGTTACTCCAGTGACTATAAATAGAGTCACCAGTCACCATTTGTAATCACTCATTTTCAATCAGAAATCATTAAGTCAAGTCGTATTCTTTTCAGGCGTATACAATCTCGATTTCAACAACCATGAGTGTTAACAGATCATACTTGGGCCATCAGCTTTTAATTTGTCATTTGTTAGTTATGTTGGTCTACATCTTTTGTCATCTTTGCTCGATTCCATACAACAAGGGTCAGATTGTAAAGATTACTTCCAAACAATATAAGCTATCAAAGTATCTTTATTTGTTAAGAAGAAACGTGTATTCACCCTCCACACATTGTTCATCATTTGTTTGCAATAATCGACCACCAATAAAACATTAAATTTAAATTTAGTGACAAAAAGGTAGAAACAAATAATTAAGTTGCTCTTGATTTACTCATTTCTCCAAACAAATACAAAAACAAAAACACACAAATGAGAAACTTGTTATAACAGCAAATACATAAAAGATCACTCTTAAGAACCATATATGGCTTATAGATCATGCAATCCTTCCAGGCTAGAGATCAGCTAGGTGGTGCGAGTTTTCTTGTTCCATGGTATGGAGGCGGTACGTATGTTGGATAGGGAAGTACATTGATGAAAAGCTTCAGTCCCATCTCGCAATGTTTTCCAACACCACATATATACCATTTCCTCCCCGGAGTTTGCAAAGTGATCACGTCGTATCCACTGGTGAGGGCTTCATAAGAAGCAGGAATGATACACTGCTGAAAGGAAGTTCCATCGACTCTAAATACATTATGCATTCCCTTAGGGTACCTAAAAACTGTGACAATAAAATTTAACCAGTTAGCAATTTGCTTGAAAACATATATTCGATTCATACAAATATCACAATATCACATAGCCTATAAGCACAAATACGTACCAAGCTTATCTCCGACATAGAATTTCTTTCCCATGGCCCAAGCTTGGTAATCAAAGTTTAGGGTCCAGCCTTTATCATCTCCGACCACAAACACTTTGCCTGTAGGAGCAGGATATACCGTGGAGGTGGAGGCGATGAATATTTAGGAAGCACGTTGATGAAAAGCTTCATACCCCCTGACTCACAATGCTTGCCAACTCCACATATGTACCATTTTCTTCCTGGAGTTGCAAGGGTTATCACGTCATATCCACTAGTCATAGCTTCATTTGTTGGAGGGATGATGCACTCTTGGAAAACAGTTCCATTGACTCTGAACACATTGTGTCTTCCAGCAGCATATTTGAAAACTACGCGTATAACAAATGCATACAAGATTTATTATAATTATACAATTGCTAATATACGTATCCATCATTCAAACGTACATTATACAAAAAGGACACATACCAAGTTGATCTCCAACAACGAATTCCCTTGTCTTTAGCCCAAGCTTGGTAATCAAATTTGAGGGTCCAACCTTTTTCGTCGCCAACAATAAACACCTTGGCAGAAACCGAAGTAGCTAAAGCTGCTATCGTTGCTGCTGCGAGAAAGATGATCATGCTCCACTTACTAGTAGCCATCTTGGATAACTTTGGTATTAGTGTATGTGATGGGGGATGTAGATGAAGTGGCTTTTTATAGAGGGATTCAAAAGATTTGAACTAGTTTTTGGACAGCATGGCATATAATGTTTGTTGGACCAAGTCCTAAACTGGAGTTGGGACACGTTTATTTATTTTTATCTTTTATGTACACGACTAGAGTTAGAATATAATGACTTGAATTTCTTAATACCTCATCAGAATGAAAAACATTGTCTTAGTGCATAATGACTTCTTCAATTCTTAAAACAAATAATTTTCTGATTAAGGAATCTGGAACTTCATGTATGCCTACACTCTGACCATGTCTTCCTAGATTTCATAAAGACAAGACAATTCCAAGCAAACAAATAAACAAACCAATGTTTATTGAAGATCCAAAAGCTAGCACATACCTCGCTGGTGAGGAAAAGGATGACTAACTTGATAAGATCTCTAATGAATTGGACCTGCAAAACTAGCAGACCGTTAGGCTCGTCACAGGGAGGGCAGGAGGGCCTCTCTGTGACTACCCTCTAGCGTGAGGATAAGTATTTGCTTAGTGAGATAAAGAGAGTTTAGAGAGAGAGAGAGAGGGAGGTTCGGAGTGTATGTGAACGTGTCTTACTTGTACTTTTGAGGGGGTATTTATACTAGTCAGAATATTTGTACTTTATTCCGTCCCAGATGTACTGGCCCTCGGAGCTGTTGACCTTCGGTCATGGTGTTGGTGTAATTTTAGGGCGAGTGTCACGTCGAGTCGCGTCTTCTTAGGATCAGCCACGTCTTTTAGGGGTTGTAGTTCGGAGGTAAGGTTCTATACCTCTTCATGTCCCCTTAAGTCCATAAGTTAGTTTTTAACTTAGTGGAGTTTGGTCGATGCTTATTACTGCTTGCCAGCTTTTTTTTTGTGGCCGCAGCACGTGGAGACGTCTCAGGCCATGTACTTTGGATGGGACATGGCGGTTGCTTCGATATGTTTTCAACCGTTAGATTGTTTTTCAAATCGTTGGGATTTTGACACTTGTCCTGACGCTAGAGTTTCTCTTTCTTTGTTATAAAAGGCGGTTTTTTTTATCACTTTTCTTTTTCATTTTTACTTTCCTCAACATCGTTTCACTTTCCCCTTTCTTTTTACTGCCGTCCTATTCGCTTCAATTGATCCTCTGTTTCATCCATCCCCACAGGTTCGTCCCTTCCTTCTTTACTTTAAAGGTCTTTAATTTCTTTATCGGTTATGGGGAAAGATAACATGAACGTCAGTTTTTCAACTTTAACCCAGAATAAACTCGACAAATTTTTGAGGGATTACAGGATCCCCTTAGATTTAAACCCTGAACTTCCGGCCTCTGATCGTTCTATCTACCCTCCCCTCCATGGTAAGTTTGCATTTTACACACGTGTGTATGATTTTTCTAACTACCGGTTCCCATGACTAGATTTCTATTCAAAGTTCTTTTGTTCCATGGGGTTCATTTTTCTCAGATGACCCCTTTTAGTTTGGGGAGGGTTTGCCATTTTGAACTGAAATGTAGAGCTTTGAAGGCGAAGCCTGACATTGACGTGTTCCGAGCCTTTTATAAGTTGAACCAGGCTGGTGACTGGTTTTACCTTTTAGAAGAGGAGGAAAAAGCCCGAATGTCATGGCAAGGACACTTCCAGTTTGAAGAATTGGAAGACGCGGTTCTTTTGGCTGGATGATAGGTGCTTGCCGAAGGAGATGGTGTCCCTGTGGAGGAGGAGCTTCGAGTCTACTGAGTGGGAGTTACCGGATGATTTTGCTTGTGATGCTTCTCTGTACAATAGGCTTGTAACCCATAAATCAAATATTAAGAAGTATCCGGAGCACATTCTAGTATTGGGAGGTGTTAATAGGGTATGGGATGAACCAGATCAATGGCCAATCATTTTGTATAAAAATAAGGGTGAGGATCGCTTCTTGACCTTCGGCCCATTTACCAAATATGGAATATAACTTTTTTATTTGTCTTATGCAGAGATGTCGTTGCTAGCTGCTTTGAAGTTTGTGGAGTACGACGATGACGACTTCAAGCTGTCCAGTGAGCCTATTGGTACGAGTAAACCTGTTCTTGAGCAAGTGGAGAAGCTGCAGTTCCCCATCCGTGTTGAAGGTGCTGAAGGAGTGGAGAAAGTTGGAGATGAAGGTCAGAATAAGGCTGAAGGTGAAGGTGGAAGTGGCAAGGGCGGCGAGCCTTGTGGTGAAGCTAGTGAGGTGATCTTACCGTTGGTCATGTTTTTCCTAACCCCGTACCTTTAAAGGCTGTTGATTCTTCCAGTGTTCCTACTACGGATGACGATGTTGTGGAAGATACATCTTTGGATTTGAATGTTCACGCTCGGAAGAGGAAGCACGAGCCGTCTAAGGCAAAGAAAAGCCCTAAGAAAGTAAAGTTTGCTCCGGCTAGCACTCTCCCTGCTCTTGATTCATCGAAAGGTAACATTTTGGACGAAGTTGATTTGCACATGACTGGTGGTAAGTCTTCCCGAGATAGTGGCCCCATTTATATGGATGTTCTGGAGGGCGGATCTGGTGGTGGTGAGAAGAAAGGAGATGATGTGTTTCATGATATAGCCAACCGTCCAGCTCGGACCTTGACAACTGGAGACGCGGGTGGTTTCTCCGTGTCTTCACCTGGTAAGTATACTGGTCGTATCTCTATCTTCCGTGCCAGTGAGGAGAACGAGTATGGCGCGTCTTATTCTCCTTGTTGGTTCGAGGCGGAGACACTGACTATGTTTAATCTTGTAGATCCTTTGGACGACATCATGGAGGTTGATCCTGCTACGGCTGAGGATGTTTTCGTCCCTGATTGGGATTTGAAGAATGGATCTAGGTGGTTGATGCTTTGTCATCAAAAATGATGTTGTTCAACCTACATACCCCGGGTGATCACACCCATTACCCGGAAGCTGAAGGATGATGATCTGCGAGACGCCTTGATGGTTAATCAGGCTCAGTCCAACTTCTTGGGGTCGGAGGTGTACCGAAGGTGGATTGATTCGGAATTTCAGCGAACCAAATTGATGAGGAGGGTAATGCTTGTGGTCATGAGAATGTACTTGAGTCTTTGAAATCTTGTCAGGAACAGCTTCGATCTGCTCAGGCCACTTTTGCTGCGGCCGGAGAGGAGCGAGACAAGTTTCAAAGTGAAGCTGATGATTTTTGGAAGAAGCTACAGGTTGCTGAACATGCTCATGAAACTTCCAAGAAGAAATACATCCATTCAATTGAAGAGCTTGAACAACTGATGGCAAAGACCAAGGATGTCGCGGATACTTTGGTGAAAGGTTTGTATATTACTCTTCTTTGTTCTTCCTTTTATTTCAACACCTAGTGATTTTTTGTTGTTGTTTATCTTATGTAGATAAGGATGCGGCTCTTGCTAGTGAAAAGGAAGCTCGGGAGGAGTTGAAAGCCGAGTAGAGAGACTAAAGGCTGAGAAGGATGGACTGCTAAAAGAGACGGAGCTGTTATTTGCTTTTAAGCAGTTTGTTCTATCTGATGGAGCTGGCGTCTCATCACATTCGGAATTGTCCATCGGTAAAAACTGTTGTGGCTGGCGTGAACAATGCCATGAATGGCATTGGTTTTAATGCTGGGGTAAGGGCAGGTTATGCTGCGGCCTCCAAGGGAGTGCCTATGAATGAAACCCCTAAGATGATCCCGAATGCCATGCAGTTGTTACTTGACGCGGTGAAGTGCTATGATGAGGTTGCCATCCCATCCATCTCCAAGCTGCATGATCTCGTCTCTGAGCCGACAGATGTCGTTATTAAAGCCTTCAAGGATTTATTTGTGACTGAAGACGCATCTCAAGGTCCGGTGAAGTGATTGGTTCTCTCCCGTTCCTCCACATAGGTTCGGTGATTTTCTTGTTTTAGTTGTGAAGCTTTGTTAACTCTTTGTACCACCGTTCCTCCACATAGGTTCGGTGTTTTAGTTGTTTGTCTTTGTGAAGCTTTTTATAATCATTGTACCACCCGTTCCTTTATGTAGGTTCTGTGTTTTAGTTGTTATGTCTTTCGGACCACTGTGTAATAGGTTGGTGGTGATTGTGGTTGCATGTAGATGCTCCACCTTTTGTAATCACTTTTTTAGACGAAGTTCGTTAGATGGACGAACATACATATCAGAACCATAGCTTATAGAATGCAATCCTTCTTGCCTAGAGATTAGCTAGGAGGTGCGAGTTTTCTTGTTCCGTGGTATGGAGGCGGTACATATGTTGGATAGGGAAGTACATTAATGAAAAGCTTCAATCCCATCTCGCAATGTTTTCCAACACCACATATATACCATTTCCTTCCTAGAGTTTGCAAAGTGATCACGTCGTATCCACTGGCGAGGGCTTCATAAGAAGCAGAATGATACATTGCTGAAAGGAAGTTCCATCGACTCTAAATACATTATGCATTCCCTTAGGGTACCTAAAAACTGTGACAAAAATTTAAACCAGTTAGCAATTTGCTTGAAAACATATATTGGTTTCATACAAATATCACATAGCCTATAAGCATAAATACGTACCAAGCTTATCTCCGACATAGAATTTCTTTCCCATGGCCCAAGCTTGGTAATCAAAGTTCAGGGTCCAGCCTTTATCATCTCCGACCACAAGCACTTTGCCTGAAGGAGCAGATGGAGGTGGAGGCAATGAATATTGAGGAAGCACGTTGATGAAAAGCTTCATGTGATCAATTGAAATCTAGAAAAGCTTTTTATTTGTGTTGCTTGAATGAAAAACTGAATTACAAAAAAAAGGAACTCGACAATTAAATAGAAAGAATACAATATGCTTAAAAGGAAAATGTGCAAGCTGGAGGTCCCTTGATTGACTCAAACGGCTACTTTCTCCAAGATGCTAGCTGTGAAATCTCTTAAAGAAAGGAAATAATGTTAATTTGATATTTTATTTTTCTAACACTCCCCCTCAAGTTGAGTAGTGGGATTCCCGATACTTAACTTGTGAAGACACTGACCGAAAATCCTTCCGTTAACGGCTTTTGTTAATATATCTGCTAATTGGTCTTCTGAGCGAACAAATGGGAGATCTATAATTCCTGTTTCGAGTTTTTCTTTGATGAAGTGCCTATCAACTTCTACATGTTTAGTACGATCGTGTTGAACAGGATTTTCCGAAGTTTGTATTGCAGCTTCGTTGTCACACATAATAGCACTAGCTTCGGGTTGAGGGAACCCTATTTCAATCAAAAGCTTGCGTATCTAGAGAACTTCGGCTAGGCCGCGTCCAATCCCTCGAAATTGTGCCTCGGCACTTGATAAGGCTACAACTTTTTGTTTCTTGCTTTTCCATGTAACTAGATTTCCTCCGACCAAGGTAAAGTATCCTGACGTTGATCTTCGATCTCCTTTGTCTCCTGCCCAGTCTGCATCTGTGTACTCTTCGATTCTAAGGTGGTTGTTTGGTTAAAACAGAATCCCATGGCCTGTTGTACCTTTGAGATACCGTAAGACCCTCCATACTGCATCCATGTGAGCTACCTGTGGTTGAGGCATGAACTGACTCACAACTCCAACTGCATATGCAATATCAGGGCGAGTATGTGAAAGGTATATAAGTTTGCCCACCAACCGTTGGTATCTCTCTTTGTCCGCCAATTTTGCCCCTTCTTCCATATAGAGTTTCTGATTAGTCATCATTGGAGTGTCGGCTGGCTTGCAATCGATCATTCCTGTCTCGGCAAGAAGATCAAGAATATATTTCTTCTGGCAAATAAAGATTCCTTGTTTAGACCTTAGTACCTCAATTCCAAGAAAGTACTTAAGCCTTCCCAAGTCTTTCATCTCAAATTCGGTGAACAAGTTAGTCTTTAACTTCTCCATTTCTTCTGCATCGTTCCCTGTAATAATCATATCATCAACATATATAATCAAACAGGTCACAAGTTTACCTCTTCGTTTAAGGAATAGGGTATGGTCAGAGTTGCCTTGCCGGAAACCATATCCTTTCATTGCCATGGTAAATCTGCCAAACCAAGCTCGAGGGGATAACTTAAGCCCGTAGAGAGTCCTTTTAACCGACATACTTCCTTAGTTTTTGAAATTTTCCATGAAACTAGGGGGGCTTCCATATACACTTCTTCTTTAAGTTCTCCATGTAGGAAAGCGTTCTTAACATCAAACTGATGAAGAGGCCATCCTACATTTGCAGCAATAGAAAAAAGTACATGGATCGTATCAATTTGGCTACTGGAGAAAATGTCTCTGAAGAGTCAATCCCGTATGTTTGAGTATAGCCCTTGGCTACTAGCCGAGCTTTATATCTTTCGATGGTTCCATTTGGTTTGCGTTTGATTGTAAAAACCCAACGACAGCCTACTGGTTTCTTTCCTGGGGGAAGAACACGTTTCTCCCATGTTTCATTTTTTATAAGTGCCTCCATTTCTGTTTCCATAGCATCCTTCCAATTTTCTAAATTTAACGCTTGTTCCACAGAGTTTGGAAGTTGTTCATCGCATAGGAAACAGTGAAAAGCCTTGGCTTCTCAAGATAAATTTCCATTGGCAATGTTTGTTACCGATAACTAGAGGACTTTGCTTCTTTTTCAGGGAATATCGATTTGGTGGGATCCCCCTATTGACTCTTTGAGGTAAAACATATCTTTCAGTTGTGTTGTTTGGTACACCCTTATCTTCTTGTATTGGTTCCGTCTCCTGCATAGGCTCAATAATAGTACTAGGGGAATCTTGGTTAGATATGTCAATGTGTTGGGTATCCTCATGCGTGTGAGAGTGACTAGCCTCATTAACTGGACTCGGAGGATCTTGGTTAGTAGCACTAACAGTTGGATCATTCGATTGAGAGGAAGTACGTGATTCATCTTGGGTATTGTGATCAACTTCTTGGGTTGGATTATACTGAGTATCGTGATAACTTCTTCTAACAATGGGGTCCACTTTAACCAACTCAGTGTGTCCCGTACACCTTCTCCGCCTGACCATTGTGTTTGTGAAGTATAGAAGAATTCTGTTTCAAGGAAGTCACAATCTTGGGTAGTATACATATGTCAACGTTTAGGGCTATAGCACCGGTATCCCTTTTGGTCGATACCATAGCCTACAAAGACGCACTTCTCTGCACATGGACCAAGTTTTCCCCGCTCATGTTTTGGAATGTGAGGAAAGACAGAGCATCTAAAAATCCGTGGTGTTAAAGTAAGGGTGGAGGAATTTTGGTAAACTTGGATAGGGTCTGGATAGGAGTTTTTAAATTAAGAGCTTTGGTGGGAAGACGATTGATTAAATAAGTGGCGGTCGCAACAGCTTCAGGCCAAAAAGATGCAGGAACGTGAGATTCAATTAAAAGGGCTCGAGTTCTTTCTAAGAGAATACGATTTTTTCGTTCAACCGTGCCATTTTGCTCAAGAGTGTGTGGGCATGTTTTTTGGTGAATAATTCCTTTGCTTTGACATAATTGTTTCATGGAGTTGTTAATATATTCTCCTCCATTGTCTGATCGAAGGATTTGAATGTTGGTTTTAAATTGTGTTTGTATCAGGTTATAAAATATAGTAAATTTATCAAAAAACCTCATTTTTTTGTTTCAAAATATAAATCCATGTCATAACGAGTGCAATCATAAAAAAAAGAACAAAAATACCGAAAATTTTGTCCCCCAATAACCTCTGCTGGTCCCTAAACATCTGAATGAATAAGAGAGAAGGGTGAATCAACTCTTGTGTTATTTAGTTTATAGGTCTGTCTATGGCTTTTAGCTAAAACACAAGTTTCACAACTAAAAGTTTTATTTGATGGAAAAAGTTTTGCAAATAAAAGATGTAAATAACCGATAGATGAGTGTCCTAATCTCCTATGCCATAGCCAAGCTTCTCTGTCTACAGTCCCATGTGCAAGCATCACATTAACACCGTTTAGTCACTTCTTCCACATAATACAATCCTTGGCGTTCAGTTCCACGCCCAATTATCGTTCCCGTCCCAATATCTTGGAGTATACAAAATTTGGGATGCATCAAGACGGTGCAATTTAATTCTTTCGTTACATGACTAATGGATAAAAGTTTATATGATAGAGATGGAACGTAAAGGCAATTTAAGAGTTTTAAGGTTGGAGATACCTCAATAGTACCTCCTCCTTTAACAGGTACGAACCCCCCCCCCCCCCCCATTTGCAGTTTTTATGTGATTAATTCTGGGTTTAGTTTTTGAGACCAAGTCTGATGAGTAAAATGTCATGGTGTCAGTGGCACCACAATCAAATATCCAAGGTTGGTCTAGGTGTTCACGAGCTTGGGCCATATTAGCTTGTGATTTTAAGGCACTTTCTTTTTTAATAATTCTTTTTGTATTTTTATTTCCCTTCACGTACTGTTTTGATGAGAGAATCTTTTGAAAAACATTTTTAAGATTATGGGTGTTATTTTGGCCTGTATCAAAGACTCGTGATTCAACAGGGGGGGTCTTGGTCTTCTAGCATCTTAAGAAAGCTAGCATTAAAATATTGAGGGTTAAAAAGAGGGTTTGAGAAATACTCCTCAAACCCGATACCTCCATCCTCTCCGATTGCGTCCTCTGGGTTTCCGGCGAAAGCAATCCCTCCAAAGCCACCGCCTTTCTGCTGGTTGCTGCTGTTGCTATTATCATTTGTGTTGCTGATGGTGGCAGCAACTTTTCCTCCTTTATTTCGCTTCTCGTGACCATCGTTCCACCATTCAGGGTAGCCGATGAGTTTGTAGCATTGTAATTTGGTATGTTTTATTATACCACAATGCTCACACTTGAGTTTTGATTTATCAATCTGAGATGATGATCCGTTATTGGAGCACTTTAGTGGAGATCGCCCTTTCGGAAATAAACTTAGACCTTCGGTCTCGTGTGGTACGCTGAGTTTGACATGGAGATCGAAAGTTTGCATCTTGTCCTTCCCGCTACTGTAAGTAACAACTAACGCATCCCATAGCGTTTTTGCGGTGGGAAATTCGGTTAAGTTACTTGCAAGCGCGGGTTCAATGTTTTGTATTAACCATGAGAACACAATTAAATCATCGTGTTCCCATTGTTCATACGCTTCATCGGTTGGTTCTGGAGGGGCCGGATCTCCCGAAAGATGGTTTAAAAGGGTTTTTGATTTGTCCCCGATTGCAACCCGAATCATTCGGGACCATAGGGCATAATTTTGACTATTGAGTTTGAGGCTTATTTTGAGAGTGTCGGAAAGGTTTTGTTTTAGGGGTTGATTTTGATTGTTGAGATTGTTCTTAAGAAGATTAGTGATCTGCAAAGCCAATTCATTATAGATTGAATTTGACATGCTTGCCTCCGGTTGTGGGTTTGAAAAGGTAGATGATGAGCGGGTCGATTCTAAGACCGTATACACCGCTCTGATACCATGTGATCAATTGAAATCTAGAAAAGCTTTTATTTGTATTGCTGAACGAAAAAACTGAATTACAAAAGAAAAGGAACTCGACAATTAAATAGAAAGAATACAATATGCTTAAAAGGAAAATGTGCAAGCTGGAGGTCCCTTGATTGACTCCAACGGCTACTTTCTCAAAGATGCTAGCTGTGAAATCTCTTAAAGTAAGGAAATAATCTTAATTTGATATTTTTTTTTCTAACACTTCATACCATCTGACTCACAATGCTTGCCAACTGCGCATATGTACCATTTTCTTCCGGGAGTTGCAAGGGTTATTACATAATATCCACTAGTCAGAGCTTCATTTGTTGGAGGGATGATGCACTCTTGGAAAACAGTTCCATTGACTCTGAACACATTGTGTCTTCCAGCACCATATTTGAAAACTACGTGTATAACAATGCATGCAAGATTTATTATAATTATACAATTGCTAATATACATATCCATCATTCAAACGTACATAATACAAAAAGGACACATACCAAGTTGATCTCCAACAACGAATTCCTTGTCTTTGGCCCAAGCTTGGTAATCAAAGTTGAGTGTCAAACCTTTTTCGTCGCCAACAATAAACACCTTGGCTGAAACCGAAGTAGCTAGCTATCATTGCAGCTGTGAGAAAGATGATCATGCTCCACTTACTAGTAGCCATCTTGGATAACTTTGGTATTAGCGTATGTGATGGGGGATGTAGATGAAGTGGCTTTTTATAGAGGGATTCAAAAGATTTGAACTAGTTTTGGACGGCATGGCATAAAATGTTTGCTGGACCAAGTCCTAAACTGGAGTTGGGACACATTTATATATTTTTATCTTTTATGTACACGACTAGAATTAGAATATAATGATTTCTTCAATACTTAAAACATAGTTTTAGTGCATAATGACTTCTTCAACACTTAAAACAAAATAGTTGTCTGATTAAGGAATCTGGAACTTCATGTATGCCAACACTCTGAACATATCTTCCTAGATTTCATAAAGACAAGACAATTCCAAATAAGCAAATAAACAAACCAATGTTTATGCCAATGCTAAGCCTGCAACTTATAGTCATTTGATCCAAAAACTATTTAAATATGTATTTGTGGGATCAAAGATCATTCGTTCGCGCTCTAGCTATCATTGTCTCGGAATCCTTTGGTGAAAATGATAACTATTTTATTTATAGAACGTAAGTCACGTACACATAATAAACATATATACAACGTTTTGGATGCGTGCACCTATAAGAATGACCTAGAAAGAGAAAACAAGAGTGAGGAAAGAATCATGCAGCCCAAAAGCTTCAATTAAATATTAAATTATAACCAAGTCGATAGTAACTAGTTTAGTTATGCAACAAAATAACTTGGATTGTTATGTGTTATGGTAAGGATAGGTAACCCTTAGAGTGGGTCAAGCTCCAAGAAGACAAAATAGGAGAAGAGATACATGTTTCTTAATTCAGTTTCATTCATTTCCAACATTCAACATACTTAGCCTATTTATAGGCTTGAACAAACAATAATAAAACATAAAAGAAGTACATGAAACATGGAAAAGCACACAACACACTTGATATGGAAACATGGAAAAGTGAAAGCAAAAGCACACCTCAAGAAAACATGGAAACATAAATAAAAATATAACAAGTGTATTAACCATAAATAGTTAAATAACTTGTAGGTAACCCACCATGTGTATGCATGATGAGGTATGTATCATTATGACGGACCCTAATTTATTCATACCATTTACAATATCGGTTCATATAAAATCAAGCCCTTGATCAATCACTTAGTCAACACATATATGAACGACTAACATTTATTTAACCAAAAACAAAAACAATTCAAAACCAATTAAACACTGACTCATTTTTACGATTCGATGAATAAGTTCCCTAAATCTAAACCTATTCAAACGCTTAACACTTATTTAACTAATAAATAAAATAACTCGATCAGCCAACCTAATTAAATACATAATCATGACTCACTAAATAAATTTCTAAAAATTATCTAGTTCTAACAACTAGATAATACTAACCATAACAAACTTTATCTTAACCTCTTGATTTACCTTGAATCCTAACTGAATTAGGATTGACCAATCATTTTCTTTCATAATCCTAACTAGGCTTAACACCCGCGCTTCGCCGCGGGGCAAACCGATTTTTAACAAAATTTATACAAACCAATCTCACGCGTTGCGACGGTTCGGTTGAACCACCTGGTACAACCCATTGAACCACCCAACATACCCGGTTGAACCGTCCTGTATGGCCGGTTGAACCAATGTTCCTAACCATTCCTACCGGTCGATTCAACTGGTTGAAAGACCTGGTACAACCGGTTAAACCACCCGACATACCCGGTTGAACCATCCGGTATGGCTGGTTGAACCAATAATCCTAACCTATTTCTAAGCCTACTACATATGTTCCGTTTGTTAGAAAGTATATTATTCAGGATCAGAAATTGATCATCATTTCCTGTTTTAAGAGACCATGACAGCTTGATATGAGGAGGAACTAGCCGTTAACCTCTTTATTGTCTTTCCTTTTTTTTTTGTTGATTAACATTATTATAAAAGGTTGCTATCCCTATTGTAATTATCAATGAATAATACACAATTTCTCTCTGATTTACAAGATGGTATCAGAGCAGTCGTAATTCGATCCAAGCTGCTCATCCTTTACCCTTGAATTAGAGCCACCATGTCTTTCGACGGCGGCTCCGACATCAACCTTCATTACAGTTAGCCAATCTTCTCAATGGGATTCAATCCAAAAACCAAAATCCCAAACACAACCTCTCGGATTGCCTGAAAATCAACCTTAAACTCAATAACCAAAATTACGCCTTATGGGCTCGGATGATCCGGGTAGCTATCGGTGGTAAATCGAAAGCCCACCTTGGTCATTTGTCAGGAAATCCATCATCGCCCAAACCGACTGAAGACGGATTTGAGCAGTGGGAACAAGACGACCTCATCGTTTTTTCATGGTTGATTCAAAATATTGAATCGGCCATTGCAAGCAACCTGACCGAGTTTCCCACGGCTAAATCGCTATGGGATGCACTCGTAACCACTTACAGTAGTGGTAAGGATAAACTCCAAACCTTTGACATTCTTGGTACAACTTCCACGGCGCAATCAACATCAGGGTTTGGGGCTGGTGTAGCTTCAACTCGTACCGACAACAATGATGGAGCCATAGGGCTTGTATCCAAAGAACATCCAAGGTGGCCAGAATCATCTTTCAGAAACAAGATGGATAAATCAAAACTGAAATGTGATCATTGTGGAATGTTTAAACACACCAAAGATCAATGTTTCAAGATAGTTGGATACCCCGAGTGGTGGAATGATGGACATAAAAGAGGAACCGGAAAGGCGGCAGCCGCCACCAGCAACGCCGGGAATACCAGCGGCGGCGATGATCAGAATCAGGCCTTTGGAGGGATAGCCTTCAGAGCAGGGGATTCAGCGGATGGAGGTAACAGATATGGGGGAATAACCTCAGATTCGATAATTTGTAACCGCAAATTTTTTACTTCCAGTTTTCTAGATTTAATTAAGGGAAAATCACGAATATAGCCATTGACTAAATGGTTTTTACCAAAATAGCCACCTCCCAGCTCTTGGGAGGTGGCTCACAGGTTCCGAGACCTCTACAAGAGGCTTCCCATAAGAAACCAATAAGGAAGTGACACATGTTTAAAATATAATAAAAAAATTATCATACTTCCACCCCCATTTTTAAAACGGCCATAACTTTTTTATACGACATTATTTTTTTTTTAAAAATTAAACCATAAAAACAAGCTTTTCATCCTCTTTCATTTCCATACCATATTGCTATACTTAAAAAAAATAAAATTTGTTGGGTTGATAGTACTTGCGTCTAAATGTAAACACTTAATATTATTACTTGCGTTTAAACATGTCTGAACCAGAACAAGTCTAGTATTAATATCTGTACTTTAAAAAAAAAATTTGCTGGGTTGATAGTACTTGCGTCTAAATGTTTAAACACTTGCGTTTAAACATATCTAAACCAGATAAAAGCCTAATTGTTATTATTGTGATAACTAGACTGGTTTATCGAAAGGGGTGCAGATCTGAGGGTTATTGAAATACTAGCCGGTTACTAACTGTACAAAGGAGATTCTTTTTCTTGGAGAACTGGAAGAAATTCTTGACGCAACACAACCTGCAGAGTTTAGACTTTGCATGGTTCCTCTTTTTCTACAGGTTGTACGCTGCATTAATAGCCCAAATTTCCAAGTATGTTATCACCCAAACCAACTATTAATGCATGTGGCTTTGATTTTAGTTACAGTGGTAGGTTTGGTTCATGATCTTGATCGGTCACTACTACATGTTGCGTGTTTTTGTGTTACCCTTGAAACCGTTGGATAAAATGAAAATAATACAATGTGCATGATTGACAACCTCCAAAATGCTAGAAATTAGCAATGTTAGATTGATAAAACCACTCTATTTATCACAACAAAAACAATTAGGCTTGTTTTCTGGTTCAGATATGTTTAAACGCAAGTGTTTAAACATTTAGACGCAAGTACTATCAACACGGCAATTTTTTTTTTTAAAAGTACAGATATTAATACTTGACTTGTTCTGGTTCAGACATGTTTAAAACGCAAGTAATAATATCAAGTGTTTACATTTAGACGCAAGTACTATCAACCCAGCAATTTTTTTTTAAAGTATAGCAATATGGTATGGAAATGAAAGAGGATGAAAAGCTTGTTTTTATGGTGTAATTTTTTTTAAAAAATAATGTCGTATAAAAAAGTTATGGCCGTTTTAAAAATGGGGGTGGAAGTGTGATAATGTTTTTTATTATATTTTAAACATGTGTCACTTCCTTATTGGTTTCTTATGGGAAGCCTCTTGGAGAGGTCTCGGAACCTGTGAGCCACCTCCCAAGAACTGGGAGGTTGCTATTTTGGATATAGCCATTTGGTCAATGGCTATATTCGTGATTTTCCCTTTAATTAATGACCCCCATATGATGATGACCCACCAAAAGATAAAGACACCTGCAAATTTGTTAGAAAAACTCAAATTGTTGATAAGGGCCAACCCCTAAACAAATGTAATAAAACCCAACATGTTTTAGGAGTAAAAAATATTTTCTCTAAAAATAATAAAACTTCAATTCTTCCCAAAAGGAACAGTACGATACAAAAAATTTTTAAACAAAATATTTTGGGAATAAAAACCTTTTCTAAATCACAGGGTAAAGTGGCTCAAACTTGTACAAAAATAGACGAGTCCTGGATATTTGATTGTGGTGCAACCGACACCATGACTTATGATCAATCAGATATAATCTCAAAAACCAAACCTAGGACCAACCACATAAAAACCGCTAATGGGGGTTGTTCCTGTTAAAGGTGGGGGAACTATTGAAATATCTCTAACTGTAAAACTCTCAGATTGCCTTTATGTCCCTTCCTTGTCCCATAAATTGTTGTCCATTAGCCACGTTACAAAAGAGTTAAATTGCACCGTCTTGATGCATCCAACATTTTGTATACTTCATGATATCAGGATGGGAATGATCATTGGGCGTGGCACTGAAAGGGCAGGGTTGTATTATGTGGACGAAGTCACTCAACATGGGAACGTAATGCTTGCTCACGGAACTATAGATAGGGAAGCCTGGCTTTTGCATAGAAGACTAGGACATCCCTCTAGTGGCTACCTTCACCTTTTATTTCCAAAACTTTTTCCTTCTAATAAAACTTTAGATTGCGAAACTTGTGTTCTTGTTAAGAGTCATAGACACACTTATGTTTTGAATAATACACGGGTTGGGACACCGTTTTCTCTTATTCACTCTGATGTATGGGGTCCTGCAGAAGTTAATGGAGGACAAAATTTTCGTTTTTTATCCTATTTATTGACGATTGTACTCGTATGACATGGTTCTATTTTTTGAAACATAAATCAGAAGTCTTCGAAAAATTTACTATTTTTTATAGCATGATACAAACTCAGTTTAAAACCAATATTCAAGTCCTACGTTCTGATAACGGAGGCGAGTTTGTAAATGAATCTATGAAACAATTCTGTCAAAATAAAGGGATAATTCATCAAAAAAACGTGTCCCTACACTCCTGAACAAAACGGTACAGTTGAACGAAAAAATCGTATTCTCTTAGAAATAACTCGCGCCTTCTTAATCGAGTCTCGGGTTCCTACATCTTTTTGCCCTGAAGCCGCTGCTACTGCCACATATCTAATAAATCGGCTCCCCACCAAGGCTCTAAATTTAAAAACCCCTATCCAAACCCTGTCTGAGTTCACCAAAATCCCTCCACCCCTTACCCTTCAACCACGAGTCTTTGGATGTACTGTCTATCCTCATATTCCTAAACATGATCTGGGCAAACATGGTCCATGCGCAGAAAAATGTGTCTTCGTAGGGTATGGGATTGACCAAAAGGGATATCGGTGTTATAGCCCAAAACGCCGCCATATATACACCACTCTCAATTGTGATTTTCTTGAAACCAAATATTTTATAACTCCCAATTCAGTGGTCCGGGGGAGAAACAAGTTGACCCACTAAATTGGCTAAAGTGGGTTCCTTTTTCTAAAGAAGTCAATACCACTAATAACAACCAAAACGAAACTAATCATGAAACCCAAAGTGCCTCGTTTACTCCCCAAAGTGCCTCGTTTACTCCCTCAGAATCCGAACCCATTATCAGTGCTACTACCCAAGATCCTCCTAGTCCCAAGGTAAGAAAATTTTTTGAGGACACTCATAATGATACTCATAATATACAAGAAACTCTTGATCCAAATACTGTCAAAATACAAGAACCTATTGATATATCTAATGACAATGAAATAGCAAGTGAGCAGGACGTGCGGGAGGAGCGAGAGGAGCCAATCCAAGAAGAACAAAATACCACTGGTAGATATGAGTTACCTCCAAGAATCAATAGAGGGGTACCACCAAAACGATATTCTCAAGGTAAAGAATCAAGAACAACTAGATACCCCATGGCTAACATGGTTAATGGAAACCTATCCAAAGAAGCTAAAGCCTTCACCACCGTCCTCCTCGATGAACAACTCCCAAGATCCGTTGAACAAGCCTTAAACTCTAAAGAATGGAGGAATGCCATGGAAGCCGAAATGGAGACCCTTGAAAAAAACAAGACATGGGAAAAATGCACCCTTCCCATAGGAAAGAAACCGGTAGGGGTTGTCGGTGGGTATTCACAATCAAATACAAACCAGACGGAACCATAGAAAGATACAAAGCCCGGTTAGTTGCTAAAGGATATACTCAAACATATGGCATTGATTATTCAGAGACATTCTCTCCAGTTGCCAAGATTGATACAATTCGAGTTCTGTTCTTCTATTGCGGCAAATGAAGGATGGCCTCTTCATCAGTTTGATGTCAAGAATGCTTTCCTTCATGGAGAATTAAAGGAAGAAGTATATATGGAAGCACCACCCGGATCTATAAGAAACTTCAAAAGACAAGAAGTGTGCCGATTAAAGAAAACTCTATATGGTCTCAAACAATCTCCTCGAGCTTGGTTTGGCAAGTTCACCCTGGCAATGAAGGGATATGAATTCAAACAAAGCAACTCTGATCATACGCTATTTCTTAAACGAAAAGGTAACTTTGTGACTTGTTTAATTATTTATGTTGATGACATAATCATTACAGTGAACGATCAAGAAGAAATGAAGAAACTAAAGACGAACTTATTCAACGAATTCGATATGAAAGACTTAGGAGAACTCAAATACTTTCTTGGAATTGAAGTTCTGAGATCTAAACAAGGGATCTTCATATGTCAAAAGAAGTACGTTCTTGACCTTCTCGCTGAAACTGGGATGATCGATTGCAAACCAGCTGATACACCTATGATGACCAATCAAAAACTATATATGGAAGAAGGATCAAAATTTGCAGATAAAGAGAAGTATCAGCGTCTGGTTGGGAAACTCATATACCTTGCTCACACACGTCCTGACATAGCACATGCAGTTGGAGTAGTTAGCCAGTTCATGCACCAACAGCAAGAAAGTCACACGGATGCTGTATGGAGGATCATAAGATACCTGAAAAAACCGTGAGTCATGGGATCCTCTTCCGACCGAATAAACATCTAAGAATCCAGGCCTACACAGACACCGATTGGGCAGGGGACAAACAGGACCGGAGATCCACATCAGGGTACTTCACTTTAGTTGGCGGGAACGTGGTCACCTGGAGAAGCAAGAAGCAAAAGGTTGTTGCCTTATCAAGTGCTGAAGCTGAGTTTCGTGGGATCGCAAGAGGATTAGCGGAAGTCCTATGGGTACGAAAACTTCTAACTGAGATTGGGTTCTCTCAAAACAAGACAAGTAAAATTGTATGTGACAACAAAGCCGCAATACAGATTTCTGAGAACCCTGTTCAGCATGACCGTACGAAGCAAGTAGAAATTGATAGACACTTCATCAAAGAAAAAATTGAAAACGGAACCATAGAGTTACAATTCGTCCGATCAGAAGACCAGTTAGCAGACATCTTAACAAAATCAGTCAATGGAATACTCTTCGAGGATTGCCTTCACAAGTTAAGCATCGGAGATCCCGTTACTCAACTTGAGGGGGAGTGTTAGAAAGTATATTATTCAGGATCAGAAATTGATCATCATTTCCTGTTTTAAGAGACCATGACAGCTTGATATGAGGAGGAATTAACTAGCCGTTAACCTCTTTATTGTCTTTCCTTTTTTTTTGTTGATTAACATTATTATAAAAGGTTGCTATCCCTATTGTAATTATCAATGAATAATACACAATTTCTCTCTGATTTACAAGACCGTTAAATACTAACCAAGTTAAGTTGCTATTCACATTAGTACGCGCGCGTAGCTCAACCGTTTTCGCTACTCCGTTAACTTTACTATTCAACTCCGTTAAATGACTTAGTTGATGGAGGTGAACAGTAATTGACGGAGTTGAATAGTAACTCTCCGGAGTTGAGTAGTAATTTGACGGAGTTAAATAGTAACTTAACTGAGTTACGTAATTGACGGAGTTGAATAGTAACTTAACGGAGTTAAATAGTAACTCCGTTAATTTACTATTGTTAAGACATGTTGTTAAATGATATATATAATAATTTGGGCTCGTTTCTCATACTTCATTGTTATCGACAACTTCAATATGTCGATCAAACCCCTACTACTCCAATTACTTCGTACTAGCTAGCTAGAAAAAATTCCCACAAATACTAACTGAGATTGGCTGCTCATCGGCATGTTTGATTCTTCAATTGGGTTGGAATTGAAAATCAAATTGATGATAGGGAGCCTTGAGGTCACTCAAATTTTGTGTTCTTTTGTTCCTTAGTCTTCGGGGGGAGCGTTCATAGCAAAACCTAGCATTAAACATTAAATACTCATGTTAAATCAAACAATGCCCACTCTGGCATTGTGCTACGCCCAAATCAATTCTAACGTCCAATTATTCCCCTCTACACTGCCCATTTCAACGCCAATAAGCCCAACCCTGCATTTGTAATGTCGGGGAGCTTCTCGTTGCTTCCTCAATTGTTTAAACTCGCTTGTTCTAGATATTTGTTTCCCATTTTGTGTGTGTAATTCCCGAACTCCTGTAAGTAAGAAAAATGGACATAAACGAATTATTATGCATCATTCACATATGAAGTTCATCATCCCATCAGGACGGTTGAAATTCTTAAACTGTAAGTTGACCCATATATTTATCAAGGGCCATTTATCAATGTCGTGTCAAGACAAACCAATTTAATATCATGTCATGTTTCCTGTTGGTCACTTTAATGTTTGCTTAGGAATATGAATAATAACCGGTCATTTTGTAACAATTTAGACAGTCAATTACTTCGACTCAAACAAAACTTGTTGTAATTGGCGTGGTTTAATTATTTTTTTTGTTACTTTATAATCTCCCACTCCCAATGACAAACCTGGGTTTATATATATAGTTTGATAATAGAAAAAGTGAATGCAAATGATTGGAGAATGGATAGTTAACTAAGGGGGGAAGGGACGCTCCACTGAAGATGTTTTCACTTCACTGATTTCTACCAATCCTGCACTGCTACATCACTTTACTGATTTCCTTCACTGAAACACTTTTTTTGGAGGCAGCACTCCACTGATTCTTTTTTGGAGGCAGCACTGCCGCACGACCTTCACTGCCACATCACTTAATATTTTCTTAGGAATATGATCAGTCGCTAACGTGTACTTAGGGGTGTCAATCGTGTCGGGTTGATGGGTTGGCGGGTTTACGGGTTGCCGGTTGGCGGGTTGATGGGTTGAAATGTGCAACCCGAACCCGACCCATATTATTATTCGTGTCAAATATTTCAACCCTAACCCGACCCACATAAAATTCGGGTCAACCTAAAGATGACCCGTTTAACCCATGTTTTTAAATGAGTCATAAATGTTCATGAGTTATAAGCGGGTTGTTGGGTTGTAAGCGGGTTATCAATAAAATATTTAATGGTGAGTATATAAGTGTGACAAATAAATAATATAGTGTGCCAAAAATAACACAATTATAACAAACCATGTAAATAAAAATAAAAAAAGAAAAACAAAAATATAATATATTTGTTTCTAAATACTTAAACGGGTTAACGGGTCAACCCATTTTATATATGCGTCAACCCTAACTTGACCTATTTTTAATACGGGTCGACCCGAACCCGACCCGTTTTTTTAAACGGATCGTGTTACTTGACCCAAATCTATTTCTTTCGTGTCGGGTTCGGGTTGGTTTTCGAGTCGTGTCAATAATTGACGCCCCTACGTGTACTCCTTTGGCTGATCCGACTTTGTATCGGTGTACTATTGGGATGTAAATGACACGTAACGGCTCAAGAGCTACTCGGGATCGGCTCGGAAAAAGCTTGAACGAGCCGAGCATGAAATATGACTCGTTTAGTTATCGAGACCGAGCCCGAGCTCGAGCCTTACATACAAAGCTCGTTTAGGCTCACGAGCCTAAACGAGCCCGAACAAATGTTATATATTTTTTATGTATGTTTTGTCCTTTGAACATGTTCAATTTTAATTAATAACATTGGTGAGCCGAGCTCGTGCCGAGCTTTTGCTCCCTTAAGCTATGGAAGTGAGCTCGAGCCAAGCTTTTAGGTCATTTAAAATTATTTTTACCTTGAGTTGAGCTGTGCTCGAGCTCAAAATAGTAAGCTTGAACCGAGCCGAGCTCAAGCTCGAGCCTCAAAAGAGCATGGCGAGCCAAGTTTGGGCTCGCCTCGACTCGTTTACACCCCTAGTGTACTATAGGGGCATTACAGTATTGGTTTTGACTAGACCTGAGAATGCATACGTGGGACGCTTTTAAGCGCATTTTTAGGTTTTTATAGGGGGGCTGTTATACGTGGTTTGACTATTCGACGGTCTAATAGATATGATATTGATGGCTATTCTTATGGGTGAGTAGAGAACCAAAAAAACCGAACCGAAACCAAAAAAACTGATCATTTAACTTTACCAAACCGCACAGAAAACCAGAAACCGCACCGAAGAAAACAAACCGAAATTAGTGGTTCGGTTTTGGTTTTGCATTTTATAAAAAACTGAAAAAAACCAAACCGAATCGTATAACCCAAAGAATCATTTTTTAATATATCTGATACAATGATTCAGGAATTATTAGTTTTATTCTTGAAAATAATTAATTTTCAACGTATTACAAAAGAAATGTCTTAAGAAAAACTTTGGAAAAACATAGAAATCGTTTAGAATGTTTGATTTATGTTAACAATATTAATTTAAAAGGTTAAATATATAAAAATAAATATATAAACATATAAGAAAGATTCTTAAACATTGGATTATAAGTTCTATTTTCAAATTTTATGAAATTATGTTCCAAAACAACCGTTACTAAAACCGAAAAAAACCAAAACCGAATTGTTTTCAAAACCAAAAACCAAATACTTCGGTTACGGTTATGGTTTTTACCAAAAACCAAACCAAACTGGACCGTGCACACCTCTAGCTATTCTGATATCAATTGGGCAGGGTGCCCTAATGATCGTCGTTCTACCTGGTTATTGCGTTTTTCTTGGACCCAACCTCATTAGTTGGAGTTCCAAGAAACAATACATTATTGCTCGATCGAGTACTGAGGCAGAATATCGAGCTTTAGCACACATGGCAACAAAGATTCGATGGATTTGTTCCTTATTATCCAAGATCCATATATCTCTTTCTTGTCCACTGACTGTTTGATGTGACAACCTTGGAGCTTCACATCTTGCAGTCTACCGAATGTTTCATCAGCATATGAAACACATTGAAATTGACTTGAATTTTATTGGTGATATGGTGATTTTAGGAGCTATATGTGTACGATATGTTTCTACCATGGCTTATCTAGCAGATATTTGACCAAAGGGTTGTCTTTTTCTTGTTTTGACACCTTAAGGTCCAAGCTTCACTTTGCACAGCTCTGTTCAGCTTGAAGGGAGCATAGAGTATATGTTAGTGTGTGAGTATGTTGGTAGTTACCGGCTAGATAGGTTAGTGACGGTTATGACCTATAAAGGGTGGTTATGGCGACTATTATGTTGCATAAATACATGTATGAGTTAATTTGATTAGCTAATGAGAAACAATTTTAACTTTGATAGCTCTATACATTTCATCCAGATGGTGCTTGGGATTGAGTTTGGAAATGACTTACTGGTTTTTTCAAAAAAAAAACCAATAGATCAATAAGCTATGAAAAAGCCAAGATTTTGTGGTTTTGGAAATGACTTGTTGGTGGGTGTTTGGGATTGAGTTTCAAAATTCTTTATTGACTTATCCAAAAAGCCAATATGTCAATAAGTTGTTTGTGTAAACCAAAATCACTTTTGGTTTTTGCTTTTTAATAAGGGTGGAAAAACTGTTTTTAAGAAGTCAGAAATCCTGATTTTTAGCTTTTGACTTTTGGGTTTTGGTTATTTTACACTAATAAGCTAAAGCAAACACTTTTTAAAAAACAATTTATTGATTTATTGACTTTTCTCATCATAAAAGCTAATCTAAACTCTTTTTTCAAAAAGCACTTTTGGAGTTAAATACGCAATCCCATACACCCTCTTAAGACAAGATGTTGAAAAAATGTGGTTTTATATGGAGACAATCTTTTATTAGTTTACTATGCGAATAATCCAATCTTCCATGCAAGGTCTAAACACACTAAATCATTATTATTTTATAAGAGAGTGTTTTGGATGGTGAAATCGACATACAGTATATTGATACTCAAGAGTGTTTTGGATGGTGAAATCGACATACAGTATATTATACTTTTTCTATATCGCATGTGAGGCCTTCTGTCGCCAACGATGATTCTTAGATGCCATCACTATCATCTATTTGAGGTATATACATGTTATTTTGCATGTATCTTAACGGGGAAAGTTGTATTCACTATGATTTTGGTTGTATTGAATTGATTGTGTTTTAGGGATTTTAGGGTTTAATCGCTGTTCCTTTGATCTTTGATTTATGGTAAGTTTTCTTTCTTTTTATGTGGGAATTTTGTTAGGGTTCACTATGTGTGATTCTTCATATATGTGTGTAGGTTGATTGTGATTTGTGAATAACAATCCAAGCTTCGCATCATTTAATGATGATACAATTAGAGTCTGTTTCAGGTTATGTAACATGAAATGTTGCGGTCTGGTTGTATTAGATATACAGAAGAAAGAAATCCAAATACCTAGAAACAGAGATCCGGGTACGGTGCATGGTGATATGGTTGCGTCGGGCGGTGAACAAAGTCTCTAACATAGGCTTATGTGTATCGGCGTTTGTGCTGCGTCAAAGAAGTCACCGATCTCTTTTCATCATCCTTCTAATACGAATTTCTCGGTTACACCAATCTCTTTTCACCATGTCTCTTTTCTAGGAAGAAGTTGAAGCTACCTTCGATAATCGATGACAAAAGGTTAGGCGAAATCAGATTTTGATAGCCTGAGTCCTGTTTTAGATGACCCCACCGCAGAGTTCTCTGTTCTGTATTTAGGTCAAATTTGTACAGGTTGTTATTGGGTCAACTTTTGCCTTATGTTTTGCTCTTCAAGGGTTATGACTCTCCTTACGGGTTCTTTTCTTATGTTTTTTTTTCTCTTATGCAGGTGACGAATTCAAATGTATTTTTGTTTTAGGGTTCAAGAATCACAATTTCATAAGAAGTCAGGTTACCTTTTTTCCATTTTATTCATGATTTTTATTTATTTTTATCTATTATTCTCACTTGATTAGTATTGCGTATAAATTTGAATGGCAACATGCACAAATGACTTTCTTTTTGCAGTTGATAGTTATTACTATTTTTTGCTATATGAGACTTTCATCTCGTTGATACTCAATATGAAGTTGCATGATGCATTTACCAAGAGTTTATCAAGTGCAAGGTTAGATGGTTTCTGCTTAAAGCTAATGTTGATAGTGAGTGTGAAACGAAATCAATATGTTTCTTTTGTGGAGGTACGGTTGATCTCAAGAGGTGGAAGGAGGAAATCTCATCAAGTTATGAGGGATGGTATTAGAAGAAGTTTACACTACAACTACTAGTCACGGATCTAGAATAAAATTTCAGGAGTAATATTTAATTTTTATATAGTACATTCATACAATGTAAACGATCAAAATTTATGCATGATGAAAAATAAAGCCAAACACCTACTGAAACTTGTAAAATAGCCCGAACAAAAACCTATGTAGGATCGATTCAGACAAGATATTAGTATCGGCTGCGTAACGGATCGAGGGCGGAATCAACGATCTGGTTAGTTGTTATAGGTGTATATTTATGAGAGAATAATAATATGAGAGCGCACACACAAAATGAGCATCACCTAGTTAGAATATTGACAAAAGTTACAATGTGAAGGTCATGGGGGGTATTTATAGTCATATAGATCATACGCCTAGACAGCCATGCATATGACTACATACGTGAACAAAAGCCAGGCGTATAAAGCTCTCATACGCCTGATGACATTCCAAAATACCTAAAATACCCCAATCATTACAAATGCTACCCGAACATCTATACAACGTACATAATCATACCCACGACTATTGTGGACCTATCACTAGCTAGGGACATACACAAAGTGCACTAACAACCTATACAAATCGGTTCCACCTGAAACCGGTACCTAAAAAATCCAAAACCAAAATCCGGCTAAAACCAACGCTTAAACCGGCCAACCGCACCGAAACCGGCATACCTTCTTGAACCGAACCGAAATCGGAATGGACCATAACCGAAGCGAAATTGAAACCGGGTAAAAAACGATACTCAAAACCGAATTGGTCAAAGTCAAAACCGGTTCCAAACGTTTTTGAAAAAAAACCGATTTGTTCACCTCTAGTGGGTTGTGAGAATGTGGGCTTTTGACTAGTTGGACTTTTAAATGATAATGTGATGTTGGATTAAAATAAGGCCAAAATATATTGTGGGTAACATATTTTGAAGGCTAAACTATTTTGAGGATTAACAAAAATAAAAGTTCACAGGTAGCATGTTACGAAAAACCTTAAAAAAGAATAAAATTTTCCACTACATCGGAAGAATTGACGGGTAACGGGCGCTACCCCTCACTAAGAGGTAAGTCCACCATTGACTACTACTACTACGACTACTACCACCACTATCACGATTACCACCACTATCACGATTACCACCACTACAACGACTAACACTGCTACGACTACGACTAGGACTACGACTACTACTACTACGACTACGACTACGGCTACTACGACTACGACTACTAGATGCTGCTACTACTACCACGACTACCACTACTACTATGACCATACCATTATCACTATGATTACCACTACCGCTATTATGACTACTACGACTACCACTATTGCAACGACTACGAATACCACTACCACTACGACTACGACTATGACTACCAATACGACTACGACTACGACTACGATTGCCACTACCAGTACCACTGCCACTATGTCTACGACTACCACTACCACTACTAGTACTAGTGTTGTTGCCGTTAACTTAGAACCCATGTTGAATAACTGTAAGTTTATATGCTAAGTAATAAAAAAGGCAATGAGCTTTAGCTCAACTGGCATTGGAGAGGAAGTACAGATTTTGGATGACGGTCACATGTCTCAACGAATCCGACCCCGACTAGGTTTTACTGTGAACCTTCAGACGACAAGTTTTTCCTGAAACTAGAATTGGTGTGCTTGATCTACCCAGTGGTACTTGAAACCTTGGGTGTATAAGGTTGCCTGTTGCCAATGGGTTGTCTAGCGTGACCTAGATTTTAGTCGTTGGCCGTTAGAAAAAAGGCAATGAAAAAGTTATATCTTTAAATAACTTGTTTATTGTATGGCTGAATAAACCCATGTCTTACAAATGTTTAATAAATATAATATAATCAGTTAACACATACATTTGTCAAGATGTGTCTTGAAAAAAATAAATTTTTTCTCATTTATTATTAGGTTAGAAACCTGTGTAATATATAGGTTGAATTAATAAATTAAATGGTTACTAATGAAATAGAATAAATAGTTAAGAAAAAAATACTAAACAAATAAGAAAGTAGTAAAAAAATTATGCTTTAATACTTTTATTTAATAGAAGATAGAAATGAACAAATATTAAGTACAACTTATGTTTCGTCATATAGAGTGTTATTAACTATTAGGTTACCCGTATGGCCGTATATCAAATAGATTAATATCCTATGTCATCCCTGCTATATATTCTAAACAACAAGGGTTAGATTGTAAAGGCTACTTTTAATCAACATAAGCTTTTAAAACTATCTCTATATTGTTGCAAAAAGAAAAGTGTATTCATGACCATTCATCGTTTGTTTGCAATAACCAAGAACCAAAATAACATTTAAATTCAATTTAGTAAAAAAAGGTAAACACAATATGACAATAATTAATTAAGTTGCTCTTAAACTACTCATTTTCACCCAACAAATACAACCTACACACACAAATGAAAGCTTGCTGAAGTTGCAAATAAATAAAATATCACCCATAAGAACCATATCTTAATATAATGCAATCCATCGTCCTAGAAATTAGCTAGGTGGTGCAAGTTTTAATTGTTACATGGTATGGAGGAGGTGCGTATGTTGGATAGGGAAGTACACTGATGAAAAGCTTTAGTCCCATCTGGCAATGTTTTCCAACACCACATATATACCATTTCCTTCCCGGAGTCTGTAGAGTGATCACATCGTAGCCACTACTGAGAGCTTCATAAGCAGTAGGAATGATACATTGTTGAAATGAAGATCCATTTACTCTAAATACATTATGTATTCCTTTTGGGTACCTGAACACTGTGAAAAATAGCGTTTAACCGATTAGCAATCAGCTTCAAAACATTCGATCATACAAATATCACATGGCGTATAAGTACAAACACATACCAAGTTTATCTCCAACATAAAATTTCTTTCCCATGGCCCAAGCTTGGTAATCAAAGTTCAGGGTCCAGCCTGCATAATCGCCAACCACAATCACCTTGCCCGAAGGAGCAGGATAAACCGATGTGTTAGACATAATATCTTGATTTCTATATTATCCTAAGTATAATTACATATCCTAAGTTAGATATTATTTGTGGTAGTTATATACCAACCGGTGTGTCGGTTGATGTCCAAGGGTCACACCCTTTCACTATGTATAAATAGGACATATCCCTTCATTTGTAATTAGAATGTTTTGATCAATAAAGATACATCTTTTACATTCTCTCTGTTCTCTCTCAATCCCACATTTGGCATCAGAGCATTAAGATCCTGGAGAACCTGTGAAGAAGAAAACCGAGTGAGTCGGTATCACAACGAAGAAGAGATCGAGTGATTCGATCAAAAGAAAAGAAGGGCCTGCAAAAGAAAGAGATTGTTTGTGAAGAACCAAAAGAAAAGAAATCGAGTGATTCGATATAAAGAAACAAAAGCCTTCATCCCTGTTTTCTTATCAAAACAGAGACAGACAAGAATCTTCAAAACAGAAAGTTTAATATCCATACGCCAACCGGAATCGAAGAAAAGGATCATTTACTAAACCTGTAACCGCTTGTCTCACCGGAGAAGAAGAAGTTTCCGGCGAAAAGGATTTTTCCGATCATACATCGGATTCACAGAAACCAATCGCGCATCCATTAACGGTTACATATTCCTGCCCCTTTCTTAAGTATTATAATCGAATTCATAGTCTTAATCCAAATCCGGTTCATACAACAAGAATCCTCTGTTCTTGTTTAACAAATCGTGACAAAAGGATTTCCCGCCAAATTTTTTTTAAAGAATTATACAGAATTTGATTCTGTTTATCAAGTAACGTTCGGGAATCGACAAAAACATACAACCGGATTACATAAAGCGTCTTTGAACGATTGGATTAAGAAACTTTGTTACGGTCGGAACCGAACAAGGAAACGAAGAAGAAGGTTGATATTCGATTATATATAGAAGTTTATTGATTTGGTTTTAGTACTAGAATCATAGTGTTATATCGTTTCGTGGAGATTAGAAATCCAGAATCGAATTAAGAAATAAGGCGCGAGAAAGATTTGTGGGCAGAAAGTTTTTTTCGTGGGAAAAAAATCAAAGAAGAAGACGGCGGTTGACTTTTGAAAAGTCAACAGAAAACAAAACCGTTTTTTATTATTTGAGGGTTCGAATTTTTTTTTTAAGTTGTTCTTTTGTTTGTTTGTTGTCTTCTGACACATACAACAAGAGTCAAAACTTCAGTAACGATTTTTTATAAGACAAAGTGATTTTGTTTTAATTATTTTGGAGGATATTTACAAAAGTCAAAGGGATTGACTTTAGACATTTTGGGAACATAGTTCGATATTCTAGGCACTAGGAGAAAGCCTACACCCATTAGCGAAACGCCGAATAGTGTGTTTTAAGCGCTTACATACTACGAAGGATTCGTCAAAATTCAAAGAATATCAAGGTTGACAAAAGAGTAGTCAAACCAAGTTCCAAAACGAAGTGTTGGGTAGTCCATATTAGACTTGGACGATAGGGAAGAAAAAGAACAAAAGTCCACAGAAGACGCCCGTTAAACCCACAATGTCGAAAGAAGAGAACGTCACAAAGGACACACTTACGTTTAGCCTCCAAACCCCAATGTTAACATCTACAAATTACACGATTTGGGCTGTTCGTGTAAAGGCAATATTGAATGCCAACAACCTTTGGGAAGTAGTGGAACCCACAGAAGGAGCAAATGTAGATGTCAAGAAAGACAGGGCAGTGATTGCCTATCTATTTCAAGCAATTCCAGAAGATATGGTGATGCAGGTTGCATCACATACTACAGCAAAAGACATATGGGAAGCATTAAAGACGAGACATATTGGAATTGATAGAGTCCAGAAAGCAAGACTACAATCATTACGCACAGAATTCGAGATGTTATCACTGAGAGAGACAGAAACAATAGACCAATTTGCTGGTAGATTAAGTGCGTTAAATACAAAGTCAAAGACCATGGGATCAAAGTTCGAAGAATATATTATGGTACGTAAATTATTGGACTCAGTACCAGACAAGTTTTTACAAATTATTGCATCGATAGAACAATGCTCCGATATGGAAACCATGACACTTGACGAAGCAATCGGTAGACTAAAAGCTTATGAAGAGCGTCTCCGATCTAGAGATGAAAGAAATCATAGAAATGACTATGATAAACTTCTACTTACACAATACAAAAGAAAGACCAATCAAGAAGGACAAGGAGATTTTAATCGAAGTCGTGGTAAATTCAATTATGGAAAAGATAATAGACGAGACAAGTTTCAAAGAACCCAAGGTCAAAGTCGTGAAGACAACCATCAAGAAGAAACAAGTACAAAGGATAAGTCTCAACCCAAGTGTTATCGATGTGAGAATCTTGGACATTATGCCTATGAATGTCCAAATAAACAAAGGAATATTAAATCCTTTTTAGTTCAAACCGAAGATGAAGACCCTACTTTTCTATTAACAATGTGCAAAGGTAAAGAAGAGAGGACGACTAATCATGTGATATGATTAAAGAAGAATATCCGTGTGATACGGAAACAACCTATGATAGGTAGAATGGCGAAATCCAGTGAGTGGATCAAAAGCAAGAAGTTCGGTCATGTGAAGTGATCAAAAATGAAGAATCAGTGTGTGAAGCACTAAAGAACTAAGCTAAAAGATGTAAGTTGAAGATCATGGTGTGTGAGGCAACCATGTAAAAGAAGAATCGCGTGATACGATCAAAACCGTGAAGGAATTAATAAAGAAGGAGACCTGTGTGACTCAGATCATCCAAGAAAAGCTGTGAAAGCAAAGTTGTGTGAAGCAACAATCTAAATCAAGAAAACTGTGAAAGTTCGTTTGTGTGAAACAAACAAAAGAAGTGTGAAGCTAGCTAATCATCCGCGTGTGATTCAAGAATCAGCAAGTTGTGTGAGACAATTAAAGAAAAGTAAAAGGCAAGAAAATTTGTGTGATGCAAATCAAGCTATGAAGAAAGGAGTTAAAGAAGCATGGAAGAAGAAATCAAGAATTAGGGGGGAGAATGTTAGACATAATATCTTGATTTCTATATTATCCTAAGTATAATTACATATCCTAAGTTAGATATTATTTGTGGTAGTTATATACCAACCGGTGTGTCGGTTGATGTCCAAGGGTCACACCCTTTCACTATGTATAAATAGGACATATCCCTTCATTTGTAATTAGAATGTTTTGATCAATAAAGATACATCTTTTACATTCTCTCTGTTCTCTCTCAATCCCACACGATGGAGGTGGAGGCGGTGGTGATGAATATTGAGGAAGCACGTTGATGAATAGCTTCATACCACCTGACTCACAATGCTTGCCAACTCCACATATGTACCATTTTCTTCCTGGAGTTGCTAGCGTTATCACGTCATATCCGGTAGTCAGAGCTTCATTTGTAGGAGGAATGATGCACTGTTGGAAAACAGTTCCGTTGACTCTGAAGACGTTGTGGCTTCCAGCAGCATATTTGAAAACTACATAAATAACACATACACGATTTATCATACAACATGTACTATTATGCATACATAAAATGTTCATGATATAAGAATACACACATACCAAGTTGATCTCCAACAACAAATTCCTTATCTTTGGCCCAAGCTTGATAATCGAAGTTGAGCGTCCAACCTTTATCGTCGCCAACAGTAAACACCTTGGCTGAAACCGGGCTAGCTAGAGCAGCTACCATTGCTGCGAGAAATATGATGCACCACTTATTGGTAGCCATCTTGGATCACTTCCTTATAGTAGTATTTAGCTAGTTACTTGGTGTATGTGATTGGGGATTTTGATGATGTTGCTATTTATAGAGAGAATTCAAAAGATTTGGACAAACTTAAGACGGCATGGCATCAAATGTTTGCTGGACCAAGTCCTTGAATTTCTTAACACCTCATGAGAATGAATAACATACTTTTAGTGCATAATGACTTCTTCAAATATCTGATTCTTATAAAAAGTAATTGTGGTTTTAATATTCCATTCCTAGTTGGACAGAATCTTGATCTCCATGCATGCCTGCTCTTTGACCATTTCTTTAATATTTCAACGAAACAAACAAACACCTGAACGTATAGTTAATGTTGAGCCTTGAACTTATACTCAGTTTATCCAAAAACTATGGGTGTTCTCCGGGTTAGGTTGTTCGGAGTTTTAGCCGAGAAAAAAGTGACCCGATAACCGAACCATTTAAAGTTCAGGTTGGTCGGGTTATTCTCGAGTTAGTTCGGGTTGGGTAGTTCGGTTTTCGGGTTTTGATGTAACATGAAAAAAAATTATTTCATAAAATATCATCAAAATTCATCATGTTACTTAAAAGATATTAACAAAATTCAAACATTATTTGACAACATGTTGTAATTGTAGCACCCCCAACCGATGGCGAAAACATCGAGGTGTCACGTAGTGACGATTGTTTAGTAGCTCGTGGCATTTAATAAGTTTCAATAATCATTAATATATCAATTGTTCTAAAAGAAATTTGTACGTCAGACACATGAATCTAAACATCAAATTTGAATTTCCAGGTATAAAACTCTAGTCTTCAAGCATCATTGTTCCCTGAAACATGTTGTGTTTGGAAATTGGATTGGGTCAACTAAAAGTTGGTGAGATTACATAGGTTTTGTTTGAGTATCAAAAATAGTCGAAAACAATGTAGTACAATTCACGTGTCATATATTTAATCTAAGTCTACATGTGAAAACATAACTATGGCAACTTGTTGCATAATCGGCCCTCGTGACATGTTAATTGTGGTCCATCCCATACGCATATGGTTTTCCTGTACGTGTTTGTGTTTATCGATAACAATTACCCGTGCTCCCCATACAATGGTCAACGAATCTAGGTGGGGTTGTCAGCCCAATATATCTATCATTATATATCATCGGCTTGATCAATATTAATGATTATGCGAGTCTTAGTTTAGTCTACCTTGCTTATGTTTAAGACGTGTAGCATCAAAGATTCACATACAAGACTCGTAATAGAATTGTATGACTTTGAGTTTGTTTGTGCAACATGTTTCACCCCAAAAAGTATGAAAAAGTATAAAATGGGGCTAGGTAAACTCACCTTGAATGTTAGTTGATTGTGCTAAAAGTTGTCTACATTGGTAAGAAATCCTGAGGTATTATCCTATTTAAATATAAGGATAAATGTGTTTATGACTTTACTGTGTCTATATTATCTAAGTCTAAGGCATTCTAGGGTTCTAGTTTTGATGAAATATGGTTGTTTGAAAATAATCATGATTTTGAAATAATAGTTAATTGATATCGAATTGTTTTATAGATATTTAAGATAGCACAATAATATGGATATTTGTACAATTTTGTTAGGGAAAGATTGTCATTAAATGATATTACACTAAAATAATTTTTGTAAAATTGTTTTCATGTTTAAAAATAACAAAAAAATTTATTTTTTAAAATAAATTTACATTTTAATTAAATTAAAAATCAAAGTTGTCATTTTTTCTGAAAAATATTATATTGCTGCTCCAAAATATTGGAAATAATTTTTTTGTGAAATTTTTGTATAAAAAGGCTTAAAAGGGATTTGTAAGGAATTATTTATGGTAAAAACAAAAATAATAGATAAAAAATAATTAATAATTATTTTGGAAATTAAAAATTATGATATAAAAGGTTGGAGTTCTTTAAACCCAAAATAGTTTTTATGGAATTTATACATCTAATTTGATATTTTAAATGAATTATTTATGAATTAAATAGAAAATAATAATTAATTAATTTTCTAAATAAAAAAATTAAGAATATAAAATTTTCAAGTTTTTATGAATTTTTGTAGAGTTTAATAATCAGAGGCATTTTAAATGTATTATAGAAGTTAATATATATAAATATAAAATAGTAAATTGGATTAGAAAAATAAGATTTTTAAATGTATTATAGAAGTTAATATATGTATTTAAGTATACAATGGTAAATTGGATTAGAAAATAAGGTGGGGGTGCTGAGGTTTGAACCCGGGTTTATGACCGGGTTGACCTTAATCACAAGTCCATACAACACCTAGGCTGGACCTTGAGATATAACCAATATAAACCAAAAACAAGTTGTATTAACATATTTTTTAATAAGAGTTAAATGCCATTTTCGTCCCTTAGGTTTGGTACTTTTTGCTAGTTTCATCCAAAATTTTATTTTTTCTCATCTGGATCCAAAGGTTGTCAAATACTTGCTCGTTTCATCCAACTCGTTAACACCGTTAGTTTCAGTTAGTTAAGTAAGGGCATTTTTGTCAATTCATATGTTTTTTTCCCAACCCTATTTAAACCACCCCAAATTTATAAATCACCCCCAAATTGATCTTATGCATCTTCTTCCTCTCAAAAGTCAAAACCCTAATCAATCAAAACCTGATTCCGGGAACTTCATTAATCGGTTTCACCCTCTCTCCATCCCTCTCATTTTTCAGTTTCTATTTAAAGTATGAATCCAAACACAGATAAGTTGGTGCGAAGAACAATAATGGTGGCCACTGTTAATGTTGCTTATTCCTTCTAACCGTTGATTATTGCCCCAACCTAATGTCCTTGATCCCGTAACATTTCTTTCCGTTCCCTCTATCTTGTATACTGAGACTGTTATTGATTCCATCATTCCATGGTGATATTGGTATTATTATTATTGTTGGTCTTATTAGGTTTTTTGTTGTTGTGGGGATTAACTTATGTTTTGATAAGGCCTACTGGATACTCTTTGGCTATTTTTCAAACTATTCATCATTCGAATAATTTGATTTTATTAATAATAATTTGAGTATACGAAATTCTATTAGTTGAACACCCTATTGTTGCCTACTGTTTGGCTAATTCTTAAACTACTTTTGATGCCTACTGCTGTTTGGCTAATTCACACTTACATGAAGTTGCTTTTAATCAATTTTGTTGGCTATTCTGCTTATTATTAACTTGCCTGGTTGTATAGAAATTTGGTCTGACTGTCAATCATCAACTTCAGCCGATTATCAATGAGAAACAAGATGGTAAACAGCAATATGGTTCTGTTAAAGTGGTGTTCATCGTAGAAGCCCTAAGCTTACAATCGAACCACTTACGAGCTGATAACTAAAACCAACATAGGGCTATGATTCGGACCATAATAACAAAGATACAGATGGGTTTGATTGGGTACGGGTTGCAAAGCTTCCAAGAACAGCGAGTCAATGAAAAGTCCAAACTTTGATAATGCGCACGATTGAGAGAATGGGAGAGGATTGTGAGAGTGGGATGCTGTTTGTCGACACTTTCCTGAGCATAAGGGAGGGTTCAGGGTTCAATTTATAGTGTTACTGTCGAAATATAAAGTCTTTATCTTTGACCAAAGCTCGGTCAAAAACGTGTCAATCAAGCTCATCAAGAGCTGTGAACGAGCAATTATGGGTCGAGTAGGCAGGAGACTAAAAGACGATCACTTCTAGATGATTGAAATCAAGATTGCTTGCTAAAATTGGCACCAATTATGCGTCTGATGTGTTAGTGGGTTATTGAGATCGGGTCGGGTCTGGGTTGGAAATCCGGGTAGTAGGGAAAGGGGCTAGGTTGGTTTGGGCCGGATCAGGGGTTTGGGCTAGGCATGTTGGTTGGGCTCATGAGTTGGGTTTGTTTTAGAGGTGAACAAACCGGGTTTAAAAGTGGAACCGGTTCCGGTTCCGGCCCGACCCGCTACAGTGTCGGTTCCGTCCGGAACCGGTTCCGCCCGGTTTCGGTCCCGGTTCCGCCGGTTTCCGAGGCGCACAATTAAAAAAAATAAATAAGCCGATGAGAAAAAAAAATAAACATAAAATTACGACTTTTATTATTATTTTTTTTTTCGAAACAAGAAACATGGAAAAATACATGAAAAAAAAACATTTTCAAACATTACAATGATATTATTTTTTATTAATCTTCGTCCGAACTACTCATGTGTTGTGTCGCCGCGTCATATGCTAGTTCTTCCTCCGATAGGGGTTCAGTTAGTCCCTCTTCCACCTTTTCATTATGTATTCGTTCTTCAATTTCAATTTGGTCTTCAAGTGATGTCAAATGTTGTACTCGATCTATCGCGTCCAAGTGATCTTTTAAACATATGCACATCTCCAACGACGTGGGACTTAGTTTTGTTCTCCGTATCGATAACACCCTGCCACTAACTGAAAAAGCCGATTCCGAAGCTACCGTAGAAGCTTGGACACTTAGTACATCACGGGCTATAGTGGAAAGGATAGGAAATTCGGATTGCTTTCCTTTCCACCAAGCCAATATATCAAAATTTTCAAATTCGACTGGCGTCATTGCCGCGGTAAAATTCGAGGCTTTATACCTCGAAAACTCGCTATCTGGGGCTTCACCCCTTTGTCTTTTAGCCGTTTCGTTTTTCACAATATTAAACAAATTAATTTTAAGGTTACCACGGCTCGAGCTACCCCGACTTCCTTCCCGTCCATTGATCCCATGTTCGTTTGTCTAAATAAGTTGGGACCATATTTTTCTAAATATGTATTATACAATGCTTGAAAATCTTTATCGAATGTTTTCCTCATGGTGTTTGCCCAAGTTGGTTTTGTTTCATAAAAACTTAAAGCCAAACTTATTTCATCGATTACAGTATAAACCCACATAACATTTAAGCACGGGTTTAAAGCTAAGCCAATCATGAAAACGTGTGGTATTTCTTCAAAATATTTTAGAAATTTTTCAACCATTAGGGGTATCATTTGATCAAACAATTCATTTTTTTCTTCAAAGCTATATATTTTAATATTAATTTTTCCACGGCGACATTATTATTTGACGCGTTGTCGAACGACATTGAAAATATTTTTTTTTCTAAATTGAAAGTTTGTATCACATGGTCTAAAACATAAAATATGTTTTCGCCGGTGTGTGGATGATATGCGTCAATTTTATACATATAAAAGCCCCCGTTTAACTCCCGTTTATATACGTTTTTGGGCCTTATACACGATGAATTGGTACTTATTTGGGTATCTTTATGATTACAGGTCTTAAACGATGTCCCGGAAGCATAACAGACGAAAAAACGGAGTTTTCAGCGCGCAAACAGGACTTCAGACTTTTCGCGCGGCCGCTCCAAAGTTTCGCGCGGCCGCGCGATTCTCCAGATATTTTCAGCACCCTTCTAGAAGGCCTACGTCATCACAGCAACTCGCCCACTTGCCTGGGAAAAGCGAGCGGCCGCTCCAAGGCTTCGAGCGGCCGCTCGAACCCTCTGTTCAGCTTTAAATAGCCCATTCAGCCCACTGATCAAGTATTGGACCTTTGGGGGGCGATTTCTGGCGATTTTCGGGGCTAACGAAGTGCTGCATAGGCGTGGAACAAGCTCTGGAATCCATCCGATCCATCCTTCATCATCCAATCCATCTCTTTAGCATTCTTATGGTTTGATCCTTTTAGCTTTTTAAGATCCAAATCTGATTTTGTATGCTATTGTGATGTTATTTTAGTTAATCGTACGCCTACGGGCAAGAACATTAGTAGTAGTTAGTAGTTAAAACAATCATTTGTATGAAATCATGTTTTGTATGAATTTGGCGTTTTTCATGTTTGAATCTTGATGATCATAGCGCAACCTTGTTTCATTGTTGTTAGATTTGTAGTTGTGTTTGGATGACTTTGATGATTGTCGAATGTGATAGGCGGATTACTTGTTGAAGAAACCGTCCGTTTAATCGTCCGATAGTAGACTAGTTAACTTGTTAATAAAGTTTACACCATGAAACTGTAACCGGGTATTGGTTTGGTTAAAGTCACTTGAATAACGATTATAGATGTTTACCGGCACGTAAAAGAGTCTTAAAAGCTTAATGGTGTTGTTACCAATCTTTGACACGGTTGATGATCCTTGTTAGTTGTTTTGGTGAAAATGGCGATCTTAGTAGATTTGTGTTCAAAGTTGGTAAAATGGAATAGGTTGTGAAATGCTCTACTTTATGCTAGTTTAGGTGGTCGTATTGTGTATTCGATATTGCTTTCCTTAACTAGTGCGGTTGAGGACTCCCGAAAGGTGATACTAACCTATCTTTAAAGATTCACATGAGATTATATCAGCTGCTCGCTAATGAACAACTTGAAGTGGTTAACGTGTGTATTCGTGTTAGCTTTCTATATAGTTGTCATGTTAGGATGCCCGAGAGGGACACTAACTGTCGGAAAATGGGAATGTTGATCACACGCCTGTGTTTTATATGATTTGTAGATAACATGCTAGGGTTGTGTTTATAGTTACATTTTCTATTTGGAGTCTTATATGTGTTATTTACATGTTTTAGAATTAATTTAGTTTTAAACAAAACTCAACTTATCTTTTACTTACTGGTGAATCGGGGATAGAGTTTTAGTACCATTGCTCCGCGCGCGTCCATGGATCGATACTTGGTTCTTATCTGTACTTACTACATATATGACAGGGTACACTTGCCCTAGTGTGTGTGTTTTAATATGAAGGTCGAAACCATTTTTATAAATATTAAAGCAGAAACGTGTGTTAAAATCCAGTGCAAAATTATGTGTATATCCGCACACGTCAAGTTTTTGGCGCCGTTGCCGGGGACGCGACGAGCTTTAGGAACGAACCGAGTCAACTTTTTACCAGTGTACATGCTTGTGAATACTTGTTTATACTTCGTTGATTCGTTATTTCATTCATTTATTTGCATATATGATTCTTTGAGTGTTTATTTGATTTATCTGTCTGTTGATATTTTGGATTAATTTTAGATTGGTTCATAGGTTTGCACATATATTCGTTCATTTATCTGCTTATAGGATTGATTGTTTGATTGATTATTCGTTCATTAGGATGTTGATAGATTTAATTGATTGATTATTGGATTTATTGGTTTATTTATGAATTTGATTTATTGTTTATTTGATTGATTAGATTTATTTGTTCGTATTTGAACTAATTATTAATTTCATGCTTTGAATAGTTTTATGCGTTGTCTGCTTGTTTCTGTTCATTTTATTGATTCTATTGGTTTTTATTTGATTGTTATGTATATATATATATATATATACACTTTTTATTTTACTTAAATATACAATGGAAGTCTGGGTATGTTATGTTTAAATTTGATGGTTCGGATGCTTTTATGAAAGGTTTGGGTTAAGAAAAATTGGGAAATTTATTTAATATAGAAGTGGTTTTAATAAAAATAATTTTCTGTGAAAAATGCTTCCTTGTGATTTGCAAAGAAGCTGGGCTTATGGTTTCGCTTTAAGCGAGTTCCTAATTACCCCGGGTTTTATCTTTTATTGTTCGCGATACGCGAACAGGATCACCAGAGTCCTTCGCGTGACGTGAATAACCGCTATCTTCCGTTTTTAACTCAATACATTGGCATCCATCATCGTTTCTATCCATCAACTTCCGTTATATTGATTTTCGGTGTAAAAGGGTTGTTTTGGTGCAAGCAAAAGACGGTCTTTATCTTATTGCAACGCGCGAGCGCCTTGAGTCATTGTAGTCACTTGCGCCACGCGAGAAGCGGTCTATACTTCTTCGCGATGCGCGAGCGACTCAGATTTCACTGAAAATATTGTATATTTTCATATTTTATATATATCATAATTTAAGTTTAGTGTATAGTTTTTGGTATATTGATTCGTGTATATCTCTTCCATTTTTCTTAAATCGAGTCTGTAATTATTTCTTCTGTAATTATTTTGTACATTGCGTCAGTTTAAGTATGGGGATGGCCGATGTCTGTTCATTGCTCGATCGATCTTCTCGCCTGTACTCAATCTCCATTCGGGCGAAAGCGATCTTAAAGAAAATCATATATGAAAACGGCCATTCCTAGAAGTTTAAAGTCCAAGTTGGACTTAGTTTGAAATTCAACAGGACTGTCTTGATCGAAAATTCAGAGGGCTTGACTTTCAAAGTCAACGGTCATAGATTGAAAGTCTACATAGACAGACCGGTTGACCAATCCGTAGAGGTACTTGATCTCTACGCCCCGCGCACCTAAACAAGCGTGAGGAAGTGAGTCTAGCTAGCGACTCGTTAATAAATATAGCACGGCGTGTATGGGCGCGCCAAATTGTATAAATCTTCATAGCTTTGAGTAGTTGTAGTTAAATCGCTTAGTTTCTAACTTGTTTGTTTAGTTTATTTTTAGTTATCGCAGGTTTGATTCGCGCCTTGTGATCGTGTGGATTGTCGCTTCAAAACCATGTAATTATGCTAGGAAGCATCTCAAGACAGGTATGTAGTTGTTTGTGTCGAAACAGAGCGAGTGCAGGCGATTTTGGAGGCGAAACTGCAGCAAAAATCCACATCAGCTGCAGTGAGCGGCCGCTCACTGGCACCGAGCGGCCGCTCCAAACGCCCAGGTCTCATGAAAAAAATTTTTGAGCGAGCGGTCTGTTCAAAAAAAATAATGAGGGCAAAGTGGGTATTTCATTTAAAACTTACGTACCAACCCTAATAAACTTATACTCGGCCGCTCACACTCATTTTTCTCCCAAAATCCTGCACTTTACTCTCTAAAACTCTCAAGAACACAAAACCAACCAAAACCCTTCAATTCCACTTCAAATCTTCAAAGTCAAGGTATGAATCTCTAGTTTTCTTGTTATTTTTCTTGTTTTAGTGTAATGTAGTGTAGATTTTTGCATTCTTTTCAGGATTTTTAGGGTTCCTTCATAATGTTTAACAAACCCTAGTGTTCTTGGATGGATTGTTTGCTTTGTTAGTATAGATTAGCGGCTGATCATTGTCCAAATCTTTGAGTTTTTTGGTTTTCTTCATAATGTTTAAACCAAATCCGAAAATTTTTAAAGATTTGTGTGATTTTATAACCTTGTGTTTAGTATAGTTTAGTATAAATGTAGATTAATTTCATAATAGGGTTGTATGCTAGTGTAGATGTTAGTGTAATTTAGGTTTGTTCTTGGAATTTTGGGGATTCTTCATAAATGTTTAAACATCCCCAAATTCCTCATGTTTTAGGTTATAATTTGTTGTTCATGATCTTGATTTCTTGGGGTTTCCTTCATAAATGTTTAACAAAACCCCAAAACTTTAAGATTGTTAGTGTTTTGAATGTAGATTAGATAGTTTTGTTTGGTTTGTTTGAATAAATGTGATGAATGGATAGCTTTGATGTGTTTATGCTTTTGTCAAGAATGGTGGTAGTGCAGGAACAGACGAGCACCGGTATGGATGCTCAATGCAGTCACCATGCTTTTCGGGATATCACCATCAGGGGAGTATTATTCTCCCTTTTCACACAATAGTTAGCTAATTCATAAACGCTTTCTATTTTTCACATTGGGGACAATGTGACGTTTAAGTGTGGGGAGGGATTATATAATGTTCTAGTTTGTCCTCTTGTGTTTTTACTTATATAAAAAAAAACTTTATAAGTACATATATGTATATATTTATAATAAACATCAAACCTAACAAATTTTTGATAAAAATAACTTAAGGCGCGACAAACGGACGTGAAACTAGCATACTAAATCTGTACATTTGCACCCATTTCCTTCCGGTTACGTGAGCATTTGAGCCTATTAGTATAAATTTCATTTCTTTGACATGCTTATCGAGTGAGCCGGATGTTTTGTGCCATTTAGAACTTGTCATTAGCATGCTTGTTTAGACCAGATTCGTGTGAGATTGTATGAACATGATTGAGGCATTTAGGATACCCTTTTGATTTAGCCTTTTCTTTTCGTTCTATCTGTTTCCCGCACCCAAACATTATCCACTAGTTAACCCTGTTGAACCTAATCCGTGTTTTTTTTCTTATTTACCACACCATTTCGCCACTAAACCAAATTTAGCCTTTTTCTTTTAAACCTTTTGTGTTAAAACTCGGTTTAGGTTAATGTTTGACTCGTTTTTGCGTTGTAAATAGTTCGTGTTCGGGTTTGTATATTTAGAGCCCGTATGTTGATTATATTCGTGTTTTAATATCAGTTATATCATAGATATATATGTTGAAAAAAAAGAAGGAAAAAAAAAGAAAAAAAAGAAAAAAAATCCAGAAAATTCCAGAAAACTAGAACACCCTAAAATAGGGTGAATTAGCAGTGTTCGAGCAGTTTTCGGGGCAATAAAGTTAGAAGTTATATGTTTAGCTCGATTTAAATAAAATTCGGGTATATTTGCGTGTGTTTTGTATAGTAGTATTTATTTCAGTTTAGTTAGACTTAACCGCCGAGTTTTAGCCGTTTCGTCACTGTAAATATCCCTTCCACACCTTTACCTTTACCTTTACCTAACATTACAACCCTTATAAGACCTCTTGATTTATGCTTTTTCACACGTTAGTTGGTGAAGACTAGATCTTTTGACAAGCTTATGATATTGCACGATTCATTGTCTTGGCAATGGAGCGATTTACACATACACATTACACGTATGTAGCATAAATAAAACCGAGTGTGTGTGAACATTGTGAGTCGTGTACGGGTTAGCATGCTTTGTGGATCGGAAGTGAGTCGTTGCTTGTTAGTTATCTTATCACCTGTTTATATCTTCTGTGGGCTTGATTATTATCGTTTGTACAGGTTATATTTTGTTTTTGTTGGCTCTTGGCGAGTTTTTCGTTTTATTTCTGTTTTGTTGTTTGCTTGAGGACAAGCAAAGTTCAAGTGTGGGGATGTTTGATATGCGTCAATTTATACATATAAAAGCCCCGTTTAACTCCCGTTTATATACGTTTTTGGGCCTTATACACGATGAATTGGTACTTATTTGGGTATCTTTATGATTACAGGTCTTAAACGATGTCCCGGAAGCATAACAGACGAAAAAACGGAGTTTTCAGCGCGCAAACAGGACTTCAGACTTTTCGCGCGGCCGCTCCAAAGTTTCGCGCGGCCGCGCGATTCTCCAGATATTTTCAGCACCCTTCTAGAAGGCCTACGTCATCACAGCAACTCGCCCACTTGCCTGGGAAAAGCGAGCGGCCGCTCCAAGGCTTCGAGCGGCCGCTCGAACCCTCTGTTCAGCTTTAAATAGCCCATTCAGCCCACTGATCAAGTATTGGACCTTTGGGGGGCGATTTCTGGCGATTTTCGGGGCTAACGAAGTGCTGCATAGGCGTGGAACAAGCTCTGGAATCCATCCGATCCATCCTTCATCATCCAATCCATCTCTTTAGCATTCTTATGGTTTGATCCTTTTAGCTTTTTAAGATCCAAATCTGATTTTGTATGCTATTGTGATGTTATTTTAGTTAATCGTACGCCTACGGGCAAGAACATTAGTAGTAGTTAGTAGTTAAAACAATCATTTGTATGAAATCATGTTTTGTATGAATTTGGCGTTTTTCATGTTTGAATCTTGATGATCATAGCGCAACCTTGTTTCATTGTTGTTAGATTTGTAGTTGTGTTTGGATGACTTTGATGATTGTCGAATGTGATAGGCGGATTACTTGTTGAAGAAACCGTCCGTTTAATCGTCCGATAGTAGACTAGTTAACTTGTTAATAAAGTTTACACCATGAAACTGTAACCGGGTATTGGTTTGGTTAAAGTCACTTGAATAACGATTATAGATGTTTACCGGCACGTAAAAGAGTCTTAAAAGCTTAATGGTGTTGTTACCAATCTTTGACACGGTTGATGATCCTTGTTAGTTGTTTTGGTGAAAATGGCGATCTTAGTAGATTTGTGTTCAAAGTTGGTAAAATGGAATAGGTTGTGAAATGCTCTACTTTATGCTAGTTTAGGTGGTCGTATTGTGTATTCGATATTGCTTTCCTTAACTAGTGCGGTTGAGGACTCCCGAAAGGTGATACTAACCTATCTTTAAAGATTCACATGAGATTATATCAGCTGCTCGCTAATGAACAACTTGAAGTGGTTAACGTGTGTATTCGTGTTAGCTTTCTATATAGTTGTCATGTTAGGATGCCCGAGAGGGACACTAACTGTCGGAAAATGGGAATGTTGATCACACGCCTGTGTTTTATATGATTTGTAGATAACATGCTAGGGTTGTGTTTATAGTTACATTTTCTATTTGGAGTCTTATATGTGTTATTTACATGTTTTAGAATTAATTTAGTTTTAAACAAAACTCAACTTATCTTTTACTTACTGGTGAATCGGGGATAGAGTTTTAGTACCATTGCTCCGCGCGCGTCCATGGATCGATACTTGGTTCTTATCTGTACTTACTACATATATGACAGGGTACACTTGCCCTAGTGTGTGTGTTTTAATATGAAGGTCGAAACCATTTTTATAAATATTAAAGCAGAAACGTGTGTTAAAATCCAGTGCAAAATTATGTGTATATCCGCACACGTCAGTGGATATTCGAAACATTCAAACGCAATAGTACGTTTCAACATTTGCCACGTCACGGGATCTATCCAATGAGCGGTGACGCAAATGTAGGATTCCGGTAAACCGTGAGGAGCCGACCAAACGTCGGTGGTTAAGCTCACACCGGTTTGTAAGTTGGAAAAAAAAAACAATTAAATCTTTTCTTGCTTGTTTCCATAATTTCATACAATGACGTTTTAAAGTAATACGACTTACGTGTTTGTAACGAGGTTGGAGCGTCTCACGAATCAAGCTTGTTAACACGGGATTGTCAAAGTGGTTGAACGGCAAACCTTGTTGAATAACAAACTTCGCCATTCGGTCTTGGACCTTGTTAAAGTCATAAAGAAATATCCCACCTTGAGTATCAAGCGACGTTAGACCACTCACCTCGACCGGGTTATCTTTAAGTAGCTTGCAATACTTGAGTTTATGTTTTCTCAATGTGGAGTTTGCATTTGGTTGGAGAATAAGATCACACCTTCTACAACGTGTCTTTTTTTCGCCATTTGACATAAGACACAAGTCGAATATTCCATCTTCTACACCAAAAAGTTCGACGTTTCGTGTTGTCTCGAGAATTTGAACAACAATAGCCTCATTTGAGGAACCGGTTTGGGATGGGTTTGATGAATCCATGAAATGGTGTAGTTAAAAATAAGGCGAATACAAAAAAACGAGTGTATACGATAGCGTATTTTGCGATTTCGGGTTGTTTTTTTTTGCGTTTTTGAGTGTTGTGATAAACCAAAACATCCCAAACCTATTTATACTAAACTAGGGTGGCAAAATGGTGATTTTTGGGCTTAGTAACGGATCTATAACGGCTATATTCCAACCCAACGGTCAAATGCGATTTTAAAAAAAAAAAACGGTCCGAACCGGTTCCTGGACCGGTTCCTTGGACCGGTTCCGGTTCCGGACGGTTCGGGTTCAAATTTTGCACAAAACTTCAAACCGGTGCTGGGCTCGTCGGGTTTTACTAGGAACCGGACCGGTTCCACTTTTTTCCGGGCCCAAACCGGTTCCGGGCCGGGCCGGTTCGCCGGTTCCGGTTCAAAAAACGGTTTTTTTGTTCACCTCTAGTTTGGTTTATTATTTTATAAAATGTTAAGTTTCTAAAATAAACTTTTAAAATTTTGAAATCTATATTATTATTATTATTATTAACTAATATTTATAGCTGTGCTGTTTGAACAGTGATTTCCGGGTCCTTCTTCTGCGTTATTATGTTTTTATATAGATGGTTTTCTAGCTTTTTAACCATCATATCGTTTGCCGTGTTGGTTTCTACCTTGCTTTGTTAACAGCCTGTTTTGGTGTTCGATTCCCCTCACATATGGTTTCCTTCTTTTTTTCCCCTCTTGACACGTGCGTGTTAATTTGTGACGTTGGCTTATTATCGTCTTTTAAACCTCCCTTCTTTCCTTTCTGTTTTCTCCTTCTTTCCCCTGTATATCCTGCTGTTCTTCTTTCCTTCTCAGCTTCCTTTCTTCACTACCCTAATTTGGTAGTCTTTTTCTTATTCCTTTTCTACCTTTTGTACATACTTTGGTTGTTTTTTCCTCGGTTATGAGGTAGTAGAAGATGCATATACATATCCTTATTTTCCCCGGTTGATAGATGTATCAATTGAGTTTGGGATTTGATTTCTCCTTTTCTTTTGCTTCTCTATGTTTTGTCTCACCTTCTTTCTAATTTCTTTGTTATCTTTCAGCTGATAGCCTTTCTATGGTGTATTAATGGTTTCCATATTTTGCTCCTCTTTTCCTTGCTGCTGCTCTGTTATGTTATCTACCTTTAGTGTTTCACTTATGTTTTGCTTTCCAAATTGTTGTTATGCAACTATGTTGCCTGGGTTTAATCTTTGGGTTATATAGTGTCTGTTAGCTTCGAAATATTTGGTGCCTTATTCCTGCCATTCTCTACTGTTATTAAATGACTTCCTTTCTTACTTCACATGTATACATCTGTTAAATAATTCCTTTATGTATTTTCTTTCGCTTATGTTCTGTTTTTGGATTTGTTGTGATATTTGCTACTTTATTTCTTGCATTTGCGATGTATACGTCTGGTAAATAATTCCTTCATACCTTTTGCCTAATGTTAGGTTCTGTTATTTTTTTAATTACGACTAGATAGTCAGCATTTTTATTTTTGGTATACAAAATATAGGTTGAGGTTGTTATTTCTTCATTATGATTAATTGTATCTTAGATGCTTATCTACCGGGTAATTCTTTTTATGTCAAACCAAACATGCATGTTTGTATTGTTACGTTATTATAGAATACATGGACTGCCCCATTCGATGTTTGCACCAACTATTAGGCACGATTGTCTATCCTCTCATAATTTTTGTTCAAATGCGACAAATGAGGGCGCGCAACGCTCGCCATTCGAAAACACTAGTTATTATTTAAAGATAAGAAGGGTTAAAACATATACTTTTACTGAGAAAAAATTGTATTTATAGGAAATTAGTAACTTTGATGTGTCTAAAATTTTTAGGATAGTTAAAAAATAAATGTGAATGAGATAAAATGAATAAAAATGAGCATTTTATTAATTCAAAAATTAGGGAAAATTACATAATGTTACAGTAATGTTTAAAAGTTCTAAAACTTAATGTTTAAGATAGCAAAAACTATAAACTTAACGCATCTATAGAAAAAAAAATTAAATGCATTTATAAAAAAATATTAAATGCTTGGGTTGTTTTCGGGTTTCGATTTTCGGGTTTTTCGGGTTTTTTAAGGAAAAGGTGACCTGATAACCTATCTATTTTGGGTTAGCCAGTTTTGACTTATCCGAGTTCGGATTTTTTGGGTGTTCTCTAATTTGGGTTCGGGTTGCTTCAAATTCAGATCGGGTTTCGAGTTTCGGATAAAAATGATGAGCCCCAATATCAAAGTTCATTAGTCCTGCGTGATAATTACTTAAAATAAAACAACAAATTGTTAAAAGGAATATGGGGGAGGGGCACCACCCGAAATGGGATCGGGTACCCCATTACCTCATGGAAGCGCCGTCGTCGATGTCCCTGGTAGTAGGGGATGGATATAGCACACGATTTGTAGCTAACAAATGAAATTCAATTTCTAGCCACTTTCCAATGGTAATTTTGACCAAACTAAAAAAAAAAAATCAACCATTTTACCATCTTTATTTAAACCACACCAACCTTATTCAAACCATTTCTTAACCATTTCCCCCTTTTCAATTTCATTTAATTTCTCCACATTTAACTTCATGGGAGTTGGTTATCCGTTTGCGGTTAAACCTATGAGACCTTCCTACCATTCACGATCATCCCGTCATTGTGCAAATCGTACACCTTCTAACATACCGCCTTCAAACCCACCGTCTACAAACCCATGGCCAACAAATCCACCGTCTACAAACACACCATATTCAAACCTTCTAACTTTTGGATTTTATCATCCACATTATCCTGAAGATTAGACTGTGGAAGAGTTGAACTATGTACATGATTATACCATGACTCTACTACTATTACGTGCAATACGAATTGGAGACGCTCTTACAGTGCTAGTGCCAAACACGCATACAATGCGCTGGGGCAGAAAACGTAACAAGTTCAGATGAAGAAATAGTTGGTCTGTCATCCGAAAGCTATGGTTATCGATCTGAATGGTTGGATGGGTGTGATAGCGATCGTGACTGCCCATCACCCAATTCTCTCTTGTTGTCATTGATTTATGTAATTGTGTGTGTAAATGTCTAATTATTTATGTATTCATTTTAATTTTAGCTATGTATTAATTTTATTTGTGGGTATCTATTAAGTTGAATTTTAGGTATGTATTAATTTTAATTTTATACATGTATTAATTTTAATTTTATGTATTAGTTTCAATTATTGTTTCATTTTTAAACTAAAATGTTTTTTAAAAAGAAAAAAACCACTCCAACATAGTGGCTCAGGATTGTGCTACCTAAAAAAACATATCAAGGTACTAAACCAGGGTACTAAGGTGGAAACTTATGATTGGAGGGAATCAATATACCTAAGGGTGGTGCCGGTCTCGCCTAAGTTCAGTTATATATTAAGAAAATAATAACTAAAATTTGATGGATCAAAGGTCATTAGTCCTACATTTAAAACTGAATTTCAAATGTTCTAAAAAAACTAAAAGTCTCATTAATTTCCCATGCTTTGGGTATTTAACGCATTGAACGCCCTTGTGGGTGGTGTTCCATGCGTTAACAATTGCTAAATTGGATAACCCCCAAGGGCGTTGAAGCACATCGGTCGGCGTTATATTAACACACTCATTAAGTTCAGTCAAATTTACTTAAACAATGACTATACACTTAAATAAATTATAAACATAATTGAAATATAAATAACATAACTAACATACCAGACTTAACAAAAATAACTAAAAAACCCAATAATATAAAAATAAAACGTTTACAAAGGTTTTATGATGATTATTTTGTGAGTTATGGGTTGTTTTTCACCTTCTTTTACATTCTAACCGGTTCACACATAAACCATTTTCCTCACTTGAGAAGAAATCATCTTTGAGTTCTTGGAATAGTAATCAGTTTTAGTTGATGAGTTATTTTGCTTCTTTATTTCCATAAAATTCTTCACTATCATCTACACATTTGGTTTCATATTCTCGCCCATTGATGGTTCATTAATGTCTCATGTAATGTCATTTACATGAGGAACACAAATGATCTTACTTATTAACTTCATAATTTTCTACATTCTCTATATCATTTATTTTCTTTATTACTTGACTACCAATCTTTCTAACATCTTTTGTTGCTTCGAATACAAATCTTTCTAACATCTTTTGTTGCTTCGAACATAGGTGTTGCTAAGATTACAATTTGGAAAATAAAAACCGCTCATATGTGACACCCTTATTTAACTAACTTAGTGTTTACCTAAGAGGATCATAATGAAAATTTGACAAGTAGTGGGTTTAAGATGTAAAATAGTGTGAGTGTGGGGACTTAATACAAATTCATGTGTGTCCTAATGTCCCTTGTATGTGTGTGTCGTACAACTCAACTAAAGAAGAGTTGGAAGTGTGTGTCCTACTGTCCTTGTATGTGTGTGTTGTACACAACAAACAATTAGATAAAGAGAGGAAGAGAGAACAAGAAAGATCGAGCAAAAGAATGGAGCTAGGGGTGTTCAGAAAAAACCGCAAACCAAATAAAAACCGAAAACCGAACCGTAACCAAAACCAAAAAAACCAATCCGAACAACAATTTGGTGTTTGGTTTGGTTTTAACCGAAACCGAATTGCTTATTTGGTGTTTGGTTTGGTTTTTGGTTCTACATTCTTTTTTATTTGGTTTATTTGGTTTATTTGGATAACCGAATAAACCGGTAAAATAATTAATTATTAAATAAAAATAATAATATTTAATAACTCATATATAATATATAAGCCCAAAATATTAAACCCAACCCAAAATAAATAAAGCCCAACAATTTATAGAGGTAATAATCTGAGTATAAATTAGTAAACTAAGGTTCATTTTACTATTTCTAATTTTTATGATGTTTCTGTTTGCGTGGTTTGATTTTTTAGTTTATATTTACTGCAAACTTTCTTTTCGGATTTTGGAACATATAGGTATATAAGTTAGAGAAAAAAAAAACTTCGTTTCAATTTGGTTTGTTTGGTTGAATTTGGTTTGTTTGGTTTTAAACCGAAACCGAACCGAATTCAATTTGGTTGAATTTGGTTTGGTTTTCATATTCCTAATTTGGTTTGGTTTGGTTTTTGGTTTGAGGTACAAAATTTTGAAAACCGAATAAACCGAATCGAATAAACCAAATAAACCGTAAACCGAACCGATGAACACCCCTAAATGGAGCCGGTTAGGGTTTAACTGTGGTTTGGGTTGTGTGGTTGTTTTCAGGCTAACAAGAGAATGAATCTGTTTCGTTGGTACGGTTCAAATCTAAATAACGAGAGTATTTTTGTTTTTATTTTTTGTGTGTAAATAGACTAAAGTAAAGTCTGCCATAAAAAAAAACAAACCAAACTCAGATGGATGCAAGATTGAAAAGTCAGGCAATAAATAAGTGATTTTAAAGTTAAGGCATAAAAGTGTCATTATTTGGAAAACTTAGGGATGCAAAAAGTTTTTAAGATAAACAAACAAGAGACTTCTCCTTTCATATATGAAGAGATTCTCATTTTTGCATCTCGTCGTCTACTTCAATCCATCGGTGTTGTTTCCTCTCGTTTTGTTATGTGAATTATTTTTATTATTATTAGTTATTGTAGGGGGATATGTTTAACATTGAATTACAAGTTTTGTCCTTTAACTTTATACCAAATTTCAACGGATGTCCTTTAACTTTAAAATTGATTGGTTTTGTACTTTATGTTTTAAAAATCTTGCACGTTTTGTCCTTTGGTGCTAACCCAGTTAATTTTTTTCGTTAAGTGAAAGGTAAAATTGTCTTTTTACTCTTCCAAGGACTATTTGTGTAAGTAAATTTAAGTTTTGGACAAAAAGTAAAATTAAAAATTAATATAACCCCCCTCTCTCTTAATACCTGCCAACACCATAACCTACCATCACCACCACCCGCCTGCCTGACCACCACCACCACCACCTGTCGCCGACCACCACCACCTGTCGCCGACCCCCCCCTCTAAATAGCCCAACAAGCAGCAGCATCCATCCATCCATACTTGAATACCCTTAACCCTGTTATAAACCCAGCTGTGCACCAACAATCTAACACCATCATCTTCACCTTGAAACCCATGAACCCAACAATGTCCACCGGACCACCACTAGTCTACCATCCAAATAATCCACCAGTCTACCTTCCCGTCAAAACCATCCGCACGCCACAAAAACAAATTCCCCCAAATTGTTTGTTTCATCAACATCTAAAACCCTAGCTTCTTTCCGATTATTATTATTATTATTATTATAGTGATGATGAAGATGATGGTGGTTATGAGTTTTTGCATAACGATACAACCACCTGCAACAGATTTGGGGTTTTTATTTCCACAAACAAATCCTAAACTACCCCCATCGTGATATTTACAAGCCGGAAAAGCTTATATCTGTCCCAATCGTCAGAGTTCTTCAACCGGAGTTCTACTTCAGAATCTCTCTCTCTCTCCCACTCTTTCTCTCTATGTCCTCTCTCTCTCGTTCTCTCTCTCTGTCGTTCTCTCTCTCTCTGTCGAATCTCTCTCTCCCACGCTTTCTCTCTGTCCACTGGAAGGGTGTGGGGTGTGGTGGTGTTGTGGTCTGCTCGGCCGGAGCTCCGCCGAAGGCGGTGGCAGGTGGTGAATGAAGGTGATGGTGGTGTGGGGATGGAGGTGATGGGTGTGGTGGTGTTGTGGTCTCTCCTCTGTCTCTCGTTCAACTCAATTAATATATATATATTTCTTTTTTTTTTAATTTTTATAATGTTTTTCTAAATAAATGGGTAAAAAGACAATTTTACCCTCCACTTAACGCAAAAAATTAACTGGGTTAGCACCAAAGGACAAAACGTGCAAGATTTTAAAACATAAACTACAAAACCAATCAATTTTAAAGTTAAAGGACAACCGTTGAAATTTGGTATAAAGTTAAAGGACAAAACTTGTAATTCAGTCTATGTTTAATGTTAAGGGAGTGATGTTAATTGTAAGTCAAGGGTCTATATATTACAAAAACTATACTGGTACCGAAATTATCGATTCGGAAAATCATAAAAAATGGGTGCTGGTACTGAAATTGCTTGTTAGGATAATGTAGTTGAAGGTAAATCAAACCAAAATACTGGTACAGTACCATACTGGATTATTGATACCAAACCGAAAGTATATGATCTCGAAAATGCAAAAAGTGGGTAACGAATTCGTACCGAATTGAAAATGACTTGGTACGGTACCGAAACTAGTACATTAAAGGTGCCGGAACTGGTACGATATCGGTTCGGTTTTGATACCAGGTACCATTTGCTTAGCCCTTAATGGGTGGGTCCTTAGGCAGCAAACGTAAATTCAGTGACGAGGAAATGTTTGCAGAGATTAGAGCTGGTAAAACGATCCCACAAATGGTAGACAAATTTGGAGGTAATGTGATAGAAGGCAACGATGAAAAGATTTAATAAATAACCTTGGTTTTAATTAAGGTGGTGAAATATTTTGTTGCGCTTTTTGTGCACTGTGCGCCTTATGTAACACAAGGCGCATGAAGCTGCGCCTCAGGCAGCCTCGCGCTTAACTAGCTACATGCGCTTAACTAACTACATGAATTCAAATATTTTGTTTTGTTACAGTCTGTGAAAGTACAATAGATAGACGCAAGGAAAAAGCCGGGTAGAAAAGCAGCTTTTCTTAGTTTATCTGGACCTGCGCCTGCGTGTTTGCAATTGCCAGAAAAAAAAATACAAAAGCTAGGTGTATGTTGCTGGAGTTTAGAGTTACATGTTGGAATGGTGATGTTGTCTTTATTGAAGTCAAGCCGGAGGATGCGACATTGGATCACCTGACGACACGGGTCATGAAGGAGTGCCATTTAGGTGAAGGCTCATTCAAGATGAGGTATATTGCTGGTGAAGATGCGGTGGAGTTAAGAACCAATGAGGCAATGGAAAGATGCAAGAGACTAATGGTTAATAGAAAAGCAGAAATTAAGGTGGTGAAAATTTGAGTTTTGGCCCGTAGGTGTTGTTTAGTGGGTAAAAGAGTGTACTGATGGCATTTGGGTGGTCAACTGATTGGCTTATCCAAAAAATGGTCATTTAATCCAAACTTAACAAACAGCTAAAGTTGGATGTTATGGAAGTACATACATATATGCTAGCGGGTATCTTCAGTGTAGCTGAATTAAATTTGCAAAGTGGTAAGTGGCTTATCATGTATGTTTCCAAATTATATAGATATATGCATAACATTTAACCACATGTAGTTGGGTCTAATGGAACTTACCTTAGAAATTAAGTTGAATTGGCCTGACCAAAATCAAGATCTCTAATAGTAATTCTTTCTGTGAATGGTGTATCATAATATAACTAAACTATGCTCAAATTCACTTTTTTTTTAATTCAATTTTAGTTATTAAAAGAGAAACACCATTTAAAAAATTAGTATTAAATCAAGATCTCACATCCCTCCTACCTTGCGTGACAATAACCAATGGCAAATAGACATAAAGCCTCATAATGTTCTACCAAATAATTGACACGAACATAAATCCCCTTGCATGTTTTGTAGCAAAGTTTCATAATGGTCTTCACTACACCAAATCAAACAGATAACTCTCCATAGAATGCAATTACCGCTGCCGTGTGTTTATGGGCAAGGACAAAGTTCAGATGCTTCATATGTATGTTGGCAAACAATTAGAGTCATGGTTTACTTTAATAGTTAATTTATCAAATATTTCAATGGTTATGCATCAAATAATCGAATTCTAAGTTGTTTAAATAGGTTGAAAGTTAAGATCACCACTAAGATTGACTTTAGCACTTAAAAATCATAATTACTTGAGTATCTTGAGCATACCCTTCAATGGTCGAGTTGGTAAGTACCAACAATCAAAGCTCCAATTGCCCCAAATCCCAAATTTGAAGATTGCAAATGAACTTAGAGGTAAAACTAACCGCATCGACCATGATACAAAAATAGTTATCAAACTTGAAAAATCAAGTAGCCATCTCCAATAGTTTCAGCCGCAAGCAAGCATACCATCGCCACTTTCCTTTTACACTCCACCTATAAACCGACAAAACATCTTTTTGTTTTTTTTTAAATGGTTAAATACCTGCTTCATAGCACAGATGATCGAACAAAATTTGGAGGCTCCAAGACAACCCAATTGAGAATGCAATGACATTTCAATCTTTTTACCACATGAAGAGCCATACTCATTCGCCTTTTTTTATCAACTTAAAACATTTGTACGATGCAACAGTTTATATAAATTCCCCTGGATAACACAAAATAAGATACTAAGTGAAAGAAAATAGTAATCATCTCAGAATAATATTGGAAAATATAATAATAAACCTTCCACTTTGGTAGAAATTATGTCAGAATGGAAAGATTTGGTGAATACATTGGTCTTAAACCATTTCTCACAATTCAAATCACTAGTGGAATTTTTTTTTAAACAGCTCTTATCTCTCTATTTACCAACAAATACATTGGTCTTAAACCATTTCTCACAACTCATGGAATTTCTCACTACACCACACCCCTCATACACCCGAACAAAACGGGGTGGCCGAACGTCGTCATCGACACGTTGTTGAAACGGGCATTGCCCTCCTCCACTATGCTCAACTCCCATCACAATTTTGGTCACATGCCTTTCAAGCCGCCACTTATCTCATCAACCGTCTACCCACCACCATCCTGAACAACAAATCACCTTATGACATGTTATTCAATGTTGCTCCTACCTACTCCAAACTAAAACCGTTTGGATGTCTTTGCTATCCTTGGCTCCGCCCATACAACACCTCCAAGTTACAATCTCCCTCCGCATCATGTATCTTTCTTGGATACTCCTCTTCCAGATCAGCATACAAATGCTTTGATCCAGCCACCAACAAGCTATATCACTCCCGCCATGTTGAATTCATACCACACATCTTCCCATCCCAGACCAATAACTCCGCCTCTCCCACTGTCACCTATGAATCATTTCTTCATAACATACCAAACCCTCCAAAGCCTTCACAACCTCCCATCGATCCCACACCCCAACCCATAACTCCTACACACCTCTCTCCTGACCCTACACAACCTTCTGTTGCACCTACACAACAGTTGTCTGATACTACACAACACTCGTCTGACCCTACAAAACCTTCTACTACACCTACACAACATTCCCCTAACCCTACACAACTCTTGTCCTCTACACAGTCCTCCGCTATCTCTACACAGTCCTCCACTGTCCATACACAGTCCTCATCTCCTACACAATCCTCCACTCTTACACAGCCTTCCAATGACTCTACCACCTCCTCATCTCAAACTCCTTCAACTAACCCCTCTCCTACCACCTCTACTCGCCCACAACGGTCTCCCAATCCTCACCCAAAATATTACAATTCCAACTTCATCAACTCCACCACACTTTACCCACTTCCTACATCCATTGAGCCCTCTACTCACATCCAAGCGATGAAAGATCCACAATGGCGACAAGCAATGGATCTTGAATACAACGCTCTTCTTCAAAACCATACGTGGGAGCTTGTCCCCCATACTACCCAAAATCTAATCGGATGCAAATGGGTATTCCGAAGCAAACGAAAACCCGATTGAACTATTGATAAATTTAAAGCGCGCCTAGTCGCAAAAGGGTTTCATCAACAGTACGGTAAGGACTATTTTGATACCTTTAGTCCGGTCACGAAACCTGTCACCATTCGTACTGTTCTTTCCATCGCACTCTCTCGAGGATGGTCGTTACGCCAACTAGACGTCAATAATGCATTTCTTCATGGCACCTTACATGAGGATGTGTACATGATTCAACCACCCGGATTTGCAAATTCGGCATTTCCTACTCACATTTGCAAACTCAAGAAATCTCTCTACGGCCTTAAACAAGCCCCGTGGGCTTGGTACAATGAATTAACCGCCTTCCTCATTAGCTTCGGTTTTAAAAAATGTCTCTCCGATGCGTCTCTTTTTGTCTACAACACAAATGGTAACACTTGCTATCTACTCGTCTACGTAGACGACATTGTCCTCACTGGAAACAATAATCCATTCATAGACATCTTTGTTCAAGCCCTAAGCAAAATTTTTTTGATCAAAGACTTAGGCCCTCTACATCACTTCCTAGGAATCGAAGTCATTCCAACTCCTCATGGTCTATTCCTCTCCCAACACCGGCACATTCAGGACATCTTAACCACTTTCAAAATAGATGTTTCCAAAGAGGTCCTCACCCCCCTAAGCGTCTCTGATGCGCTTATCCCATCGGATGCCTCTCCACCCCCACCCGTTGACCCAACTCCTTATCGCAAACTTGTTAGCACACTTCAATACCTTGCCTTCACTCGTCCTGATATCTCTTTCGCTGTCAACAAACTCTCCCAGTTTATGCATGTGACATCCCAAAATTTTCGCTAAATCATTTTTTTGAAGTAAACCGAGCGGGTTTGTATCGAATCAATCCATTGATGGGTTTTATCGTGTAGAGATTATTTAACAGATTTAGAGGGACCCGATTATTATAATTTGTTTTTTTTTAAGTTAGTATTTATAACTTTGAGAACTTATTAAGGGACCTAAGTGTCTATATTTAAACATGTTATATCTTACTTTGGGGACAAGCTAATTAAAGATTGAAGTTAGAGGGCTTAGATGTAAAGTTTCGACTACTTAATCTCCTTAAAAACCACATCTTCAGAACTAACCCTAGCGGCTTCTTCTCTTGATAATTTTCGATGCCATCGAGTTAACTCTTTGAAGCCTCCGTTTGTTCCAAAATTCCATTGATTTCTAAGGTTTTGTGTGGCGCTGTAAACAACAAGCAAGGTTAAGAAAGATGGTTTAACTCTTGTTTCTCCTGCGATTCTCACGGTTTCATGAACTTTGGGTCGGACGTTTGGTTTGAAGCGTTACACATCACACAACCCTGGTATGTCGTTCGTTTTATATTGCTTATTGGAGCGATGGTTGGCTTCGGAAGTTCGGGTTCGAGGGAAACAGTTAACCGATGAGAAAGCAACGATGGCGAGGTGACGGAAGCAAACACGGATTCAAGTTTGGACTCCATAACCTCAAGATCCGGTAATACGTTTTACATCTTTTTTCATCGTGTTGTGTGTTTAGCTTGTGTGAAGTTCATAGGGCTTGGTTTCGGTGATTAGTAGGGAACTGAGAGGGGTTATGACATGAGGTGGCTTTATTTGGTGTATGAATATGGAAATAGTTGTTGTTTGTTTGGAGTTATACAGTAGTATTGAGCTATGGTTTGGAGGTGCTATGCATGAATGATGAAGATGATGCGTAGGTGACTACTGACTAGGATGGTGTGTTTCAAATCTGGAATTTATATGGGGATGTGGAAGAGAATGATTGCATTATAATTTGTATCAAATGAAAAAAAAATAATAAGCGAGATGCTTACTGTTGTGATATAGTTGCTTTTCTACATATATATTCATATATATGTATTTGAAGGAAAATGGGTAGGATACATGGGAATTTAGTACTAAAACCATAAATGGTTAAAGGATTGGCATGTTCGAGCATGTTCGAATCAGCTGAGGCATTTAAAGATTTTAATGAAGCTATACGTAGTATTTTTGGGTTATGTGATGCAACCCGGAACGTGTAGATTGTGGACGCATTCCTATTGTTCTTGCTTTCACTTGTTCTCTAGCTTTTGCGGTTCGCTTTATTGAGGTGAGTTCTTGTGCCCACTCTTTTAGTTATTAATTTTCTAAATATTTTTGGGCTGACGTGCATGCTAAACCAGTAAGATTATTTTTATGAAGTCACAAAATATTTCTTTTATAAAGTTATAAATATTTTGTGTATGAATGAAATCCATATTAACTCATACATATTATTTGGTATGAAACGTGAGTAGGCTGAATGCGCCTATTGTTTTATATATGGTTTGAGTTATATGTGTTATTAGAAGTGGGGTGGGCCTGCTCTGGTTTATGGTATAGTTTTTGTCATGGTTCACATAGTTTATGGCTTGAGTTATATGTGATATTAGAAGTGGGATAGGCCTGCTCTGATTTATGGTATTAGTTTTGTGTCATGGTTGTTACATGGTTTATGATGTATGAGTTATTATAAACTGAGCTATGATAGAAGTGGGAGATGCCTACTTTGATCTCTAGACTTGGTTGAGTTAAATAGACTTGATTGTACTTTGTGTTGATAAGCGGAATGCGCTTATTATAGATGGAAATTTGAAGTCTTGGTTAAATAGGCGGACTGCGCTTATCCTAGACTTTGAATGTTTCTTGGAAAAAAAATAAACAACTAAGCGGATTGCGCTTATTGTTAACTCTGAGGTTGAGGTATTTTGTTAATTCTTATTTTGACAAATTACTTGTGTATATAAAGTTATAAAACTTGAACTCACTCAGCGAAGCTGACTTTTGCATACACGTTAGATTGATTTCAGGTTGTTGATGAATAAAGGATGCCTTGGCATGCAGTGGAGCTATTTAGTTGCGGTTGACATTTCAAATAAGAAGACGTCTACGAGATTGCTCGAACGTTATTTACATTATTTTCCAAAAATTTTAGTTGTTTATTTAATATTCTTTTGACCCGTCTTGGGAAAACCATGTTTGGAAATTTAATAACTTCTTTATAACATTCCGCTGCGTATTCTCTGAAGTAAAATAAGATTTCTTTTGAATTGTTAACATAGTTTTTAACCTTTGAATGCCAACTGTTTGACCTGTCGGTTTTGAGGGTCTTATAATGCACCACCCAAAACAGTCACACTGGCAAGCTCTCAAACGGGTTCTCCGCTATTTGAAAGGAACATTTCACCATGGGTTATTGTTAAGTAAACGGTCCTCACTTGATTTACATGCTTTCTCATATTCTGATTGGGAGGCATACATGACGAAGGAAGATCTACTACAGGTTATATATTATATCTTGGATCCAACATCATCTCCTGGCGTACATCAAGACAAAAAACGGTCTCACGCTCATCCACTGAAGCAGAATACAAAGTAGTAGCAAACACCGCAGCTGAAATCTCATGGGTTAAATATCTTCTCCAAGAACTGGGTCTTTGCACGGCACGTACACCATCTCCTTTTTGTGACAACACCGGCACCACCTACCTTTGTGCCAACCCGGTGTACCATTCCGGCATGAAACATGTTGCCCACGACTACCACTTTGTTAGTGAACAAGTCAAAGGATCCATTGTTTGCCGGTGTACCATTCCGGCATGAAACATGTTGCACCACCTACCTTTGTGCCAACCCGGTGTACCATTCACATTAGGTCAAAGGATCAACTAGCTGATGTCCTCACCAAACCACTTCCACGATCACCGTTTCTTTCCTTTCGCTCCAAGATTGGAGCATCCAATGGATCCTCCATCTTGCGGGGGCGTTTTAACACAAATCAAAAGTCAATAGTCAATAGTCAACAGTTAAAGAACTATCTTTATGCATTTGTAATTATTTAGTCATAGTTAATATTCTTAGTCAACAGTCCTCCTAGAATCAAGTCATTTTATTAATGTTGTAGCCACTATATAATCCTTTGTGAATAATGAGAATAGTACATTTGATCCAATTCACTTCACTCTATTACCTATTACTCCATATGAAGAGCCATACTCATTCGCCTTTTTTCATCAACTTAAACATTTGTACGATGCAACAGTTTATATAAGATTCCCCTGGATAACACAAAATAAGATACTAAGAAAGAAAATAGTAATCATCTCAGAATAATATTGGAAAAGATAATAATAAAGCTTCCACCTTGGTAGAAATTATGTCAGATTTGGTGAAGAAGCAAGTGCTTGATGTCTTAAACTTAACATGATCTCACTCTACAAAAGCCAACCAACGACAAGGTATAATGTGAAGATTAGTTGTTGTTTAGAGCAATAAAAATAAATAAATGCCATTTTTATTGTCAAACTACAATTTTGGAAAGAAATCTTCTAAACGACTCACTATGAAAAACATGGGTGGCCCAATAGCTTGTGTAAAGAAAGGTTCAAGCCCACAACTTTAATAGGGCAGGGCAGCAGCAGCCCACATATTATAGTATCTAATAAAGATATGACACTTCTCCAGTGTCTTGCCTCTAACGTAAGCAGTGCCCATTTGAATTACCCTTATGCCTCAACCAAATACATAAACTATAGCCTGTGTTGTCTTATTATTTTAATCCATACCTAGCCTGTCAAAATTGACTAAATATCAACGTTTGACCAAACAGCCCAAAATGGAATCCACAAATGGGCCTGACATAATTGCAAATTGTGACTCGGCTGAACGAATTATAGGCTGCCATTTTTTGGATACTTTGGGCTCCATATCAAGTTAACAATGGTCAACCCAATTGTTGTAATGTTAAGGCTGGTCTGCAAGGTAATGTACCGGGAGCTATTTTTTACTCCCACACGAAAATAACAGTCATTTAATGTTATCTTTAATGTCCACCAAACCCCCAGTGCAACAGGAGCTGTCGCAGCAACGCGCGATCTTTACCGTGTACCAAACCCCCAACGTAACAGGAGTTCCCGCAGCGAAGCGCGGGTACTAAAACACTAGTTATCTATATAACTTAAAGAAGAAAGTCGGTGCGTTTCTGATTGGTCGCTTTTGCCGCCCACTCAAAACAAACGCACAACTGTCGGTGGTCTCTGTATTTGTAATTTCCAAATGTTCCAGGGGTATTTACTTTTGTTACTGCATCTTCCCAACAAAACAAACGACCCTTCTTTGTCGGTGGCCATGGTTGCGACTTGCGACTGAGGCCATCTTTGTTGGTGGCTTTTCGGTTATTCGGACGAATGCGAGAGAGGAGAGGTCGGAGATGGAGTCAGAAACGAAAATGTCTACATCTATGTTCCCTCTCTGTTTTCTACATTTCGTTGTCGCTTTGTGTTTGGCGTTGTCGGTGGTGGAAGAAGGTTGTGTCAGTATAGCTGAACGAAATTTCTACCCCTTACTACAACGGCGGTGACCAACCGGTGGTTCAACGGTGCAACGTTTTCGCCGTCGCGGAACTGTTCTACTGGTGAAAATCGCTACTTAAACCGTCGATCTACGGATCTCACTACACTGCGTATGTCACGTACCGGATCTGTAATTGTGGTGGTGAAGAAACTAGGCAGAGACATAAGGTGGTAATATGCACTGCACAGATTGTATTTGACTTCTATAAAAGAAAGATAATTGAAAATGGCCTGCATAAAAACTCATGCCAGCCAAAACTTCGTACAACACATGGTATCAAAAAACCCTTATACAAAAGAATAAAGCAAATCGTAGTAAAAAATATTCAACCCATTTATTAACACGTTCAAAAAATATGCCCCGATTTTTACTTGCAAAACGCTTTTTTCCGTGTGGATTTTTATCTATATGCCGGTGTAAATATGAGTCGATATACGTTTCAACTTAAATTTTGTTTTTTTCCTTTTCAAAAATTTCGACTTTACCCTTTCTCTATAAATACAAGTGATGTAAAAATAATACGTTTTCATGCTTATATTATGTGCGCTTCCACATGGTCCACGATTTGATGTAAATTTTGTTTCTATCCGACTAAAACATTGTGTTTACACCTTTTTAGTAATTTTCTTTTGCGCATTGTGTTCCACGAATTAAGTGTAGCGCTTTGTGTTTTACGCTTTGCGTGTTACTGTACGATTCAACCCGCCGCGTGCCGCCGCAACGCGCGGCTGGCAAAATACTAGTTATACTTTATTAAATAAGGTCGGTCTCCTTTTGCTGACAAAAATTTATTTATCGGTTGAAGCCCTAAATCAAAACAAGAATTCAATATCAGCCAGGTACACGAATAACTTAATTATGATGATGATTTCGTTACTCTTAGCATCAATGATTAAGAAACAAACTGGGAATCAAAAGAAGATGATAAATGTCCCAAATGCTTGTGTTTTGTTTCTCCTTTGTGTCTTGTATGTTCAGCTTAATTGTCGTTTTAGAAAGGAAGAAGCTTTGATCAAACCTGCAATAAAGGTTCCTTTCAAAGTATAATGGACTATTTATATAATCATGTGCCCTTGTGTTTGGATACGATATCAATAGGTTTGGCTTAATCATGCCTTGTTAGTTTTGAAAGAACACATCATCCTCCCCTCCCTTAGGTGCTGTGCTAATCATGAGATTGTTTGGCTTGTTTGGCTTTCCAACTCCTTATTTCCTTATCTCCTTTTTCTACCTCCTTATCTCCTTAATCAAAAAGTCACAAATCCTTACTTATAACTTATCTCCTTTTCAACCCATAAAAACCTCCTTTTCAACCCATTACCCAAACAAACTTATCTCCTTATCTCCTTTTTGATTAAGGAGATAGTCATAAGGAGTGAAATAAGGAATGCCAAACATGGCCGAAAGTAAACTTTTTTCTTTACGGAATAAAAGCAAACACATTATAGATTAACATATCTACAACCTTTGATCCCGCACCCAAACCGCTAGTGACTGCTTGCTTGCTTGCTTTGGTCTTAACATTGAGCTCATGATAGTTGGAGGTTTTAAATAATTATATAAACAAACAAACTTATGTTAAAAGTTATTTGCTTTCAACGTTCTAAGAATATTGGTTACAAAAAGTACAACTTTCTTTGTGTGCATATGCTATCCTGTTATTATTGTATTCCTATTTGAGACTCGTAAGTTTTTCTGGATTCAGGACGATTCGCTAAGTCTTCTAACCCTAACATAGCATAGCATAGCATAGCATAGCGATATGGAGACTCCAGAAGTAAGTGTGGGAAGCAATGGTCTGAGGAGGACTCAAGTCATAGGTACTCACTCTATTTGTAATCAGGTAATGCTGCTATTCTCTATTTTCATATAGGAAATATCTGACCGTTTTGTGCAGATTCTCTATTGTCTAGCGATGTTGACATCTCATTGTCAACATCAAGGAAGAGAAAAGCATACGAAGAAGAAGAAGATATATCGTCCTCCCCTTCCAGCTGCTCTTCTACTGTCGACGGACCCGTTAATCATGATGCAAACTCTGGCGGTATGATCAAATTTAATACCAAATGTTTTTACTATACTATATACTATACTATACCTAAGACAAATCTTGCTCCAAAGAAGATGAAGATGAAGATGATGACAAGTTGGACTTGAAAGTAACAAATTATGATGGTGAGATAATCAAGTTCAATGTCCCTACCTCAAAAGTAACATTGGAACTTTTAATGGAAGAAATCAGTATGGGGTTCAACTTAAAGGCGGGGACTTTCAGGATTAACTACTATGATAAATTTGGTGACCTTGCATCAATGCGAACTGATAGGTCAATGAGGGCAGGTCTAAGAATTTTGAAAGATACAACGAAAACTGACCAAGTCCAGTTGATCATCGTACGTGTCAGTTCCTAAACTTTTTTGTTTTTATTTATTACCTTTATCTATGTCTTACCAAAACAATTGCTTTGTATACACCCTGATCAAGAAATTCTTGTTTTGCTTCTTGTGATTAGTTTTAACTTGTTAAAATCTTATTATTCACTGATTATGATTGGAGGTTATCCACAAGGATTTGGGTTGGTTAGACAAGGGATGTTTGGTTCCTGGTCTTCTTCTTTGTTGGAATTAGAATTTTAACGGAATTCGAATGAATTGGGTGGAATTTGAAATTTAACGGAATTCGAATGAATTGGGTGTCAAAATGAATTGATATATGAAGGATAGGAATTGGAAGCCATTTTATAAAACTACTGAGAGACAAAAAAATGTCTACATCGGGCTGTGGCAGTCAGCACCGTTGGGTGTACACTATGTACCTGTTGATCTAACTCAACATGAACATAATTAAATTTGTATCGGTTTAACAAAATAGAAAGAGTGCCCAGATTGGCTGGCACTGGTATCTCTCAGCAGTGGCTTAAAGGCCGTCCTAAAACAGGAAGCCATTACCAAATTGATCTGAATATAAGGAAACACTCACCTACGTTAGGTAGTCTTTCACAAGCTATTAGCCATACTTAAATACTAAGAAACATTTGAAGACTTGACATATAGATATTATTATAACCATGGAGACAGGCTATTGTACAAAGCGTCCTTAACATACAAACTGTAGGAAGTCATCTCAGCCATTGATTAGGTTTAGAAACAAGATGGCACGATCGCAATTATCCAACGTGTTTTAAGAAGGCGGTTAACGATTAAAGGGCAATTTTGACAAATTACACATAAATGAATTTGATTTTTTTATAATTAAAACGCCCAAATTATGTCATTAATTGACAGTTTTAATGATTTGCTATAATCGTGGAAAATCATAAACCTCTTCTCCATAAAGAAGATACTCCGTAAACAAAAAAAAAAAAAAAAAAAAACAGAGCATCTATTCAAAAGAACGAAGAAGCAAAAAGAATAATGGCAGGCCTTCGATTGTACATAATACAGTTATGAATGTGATAAAAACAAAATTTAGATGCGTGTTTATGAAAGAAGAAGTATGTATGTCTTTGATTGTAATGATTCAGATTGTGATGTTAACCGCAAGTATAATATACCAAAACGCACCTTTATATCTGTGAGTATTATAATCAAGGGTTGGGTTATTCTACAAATGCTACAAAAAATGAGAAGGGTGAGAAGCCACTAGAAAATGACATGTGTCCAAAGGATTAACAAGTGGGAGGGGTAATTTTGTCAAAAACATATGCACATGCAAGTCACATGCCATTTCCACCTTCATTTTTAAATGCCCGTAACTTTTTTATACGTCATCCGTTTTTAAAAAAAATTAGACCATAAAATTGAGCGTCGTTTTATCTTTAATATGAGTACCATATTGCTATACTTTTGAAAAAAAAATTCAAAACCCACTTGCATATGACACAATGGAATGTAAAACACAATGAACACCAATTAAATATAGGGTATAAAACATAATCAAGAGTTTAGTAAAACACAATGGACGACATACTAAGACACAATGAATAGAAGACTAAAACACAATGAATACTTTTGAAAAAAAAAAGTTGAAAACCCAGTTACGTAAGACACAATGGATGACATACGAAAGACACAATGAACAAAAGACTAAAAAACAATGAATACTTTTGAAAAAAAAAGTTAAAAACCCAATTGTGTAAAACACAATGGACGACATAATAAAGACACAATGAACAGAAGATTAAAACACAATGAATACTTTTGGAAAAAAAGTTGAAAACCCAGTTGCGTAAGACACAATGGAGATAATGTAAAACACAATGAGTACCAATTAAATATGCAATGAACAATATGGTATAAAACACAATGAACAGTCTAATAAACACAATTGACGACATATAAAAGACACAATGAACAGAATACTAAAACACAATGAATAATAGACTTAGGGGCTGTTTGATAGCCTCTTAATGAGGCTCTTAACCATTCAGTGCTGAATGATTCAGCATTCAGCGCGTTTGTTTCAGCCTCTGAATGGATTGGTTAAGGCTGAATCATTAAGACTTGGGATGTTGCTGAACCATTAAGCACTGAATCATTAAGCACTGAACTAGGCTGAACCTTAATGAAACTCTCATACCAATGTGGGACAAGAAAATTAACCATTAAGAGATCCAACTTAATGATTCAGCACTTAACCATTCAGACCTCTTAACCATTCAGAGCTCTTAATGATTCAGCACTTAATCAATCAAACAGCCCCTTAAACACAATGAACAACATAATAAAACACAATGTACGCCTAAATACAAAACTCATTTGCTTAAAACACAATTAAAAGCATACTAAAAACACAATGGACAAAGTTAAATCATGTGTAGACTAAAAAAACATAAATAACATATTTATAAATCACACATGCATACTATAACACAATGAACGTGCAGAAGACACAACGAGAGAAAAAAAAAACCCATTTAGCACGATTTTTTTTTTTCAATTTTAATGTAGCAATGTGGTACACATATTAAAGATAAAAAAACGCTCGTTAATATGGTGAAATTTTTTTGAAAAAAAAAATGTCGTATGAAAAAGTTATAGACGTTTTAAAATGATGGGGGAATTGACATGTGCATTGCATGTGGAGAGAGAAAGTCAACAAATGTGGTTTTCCTTTTATGCCCTTTCTCTAATTTATTATTTATTTTTTTCAAACAAACTAATCTAAACCCTTCAAATATATGATCAATGGATCACAATCCTTCTCACCCTTCCTAGAAAAAGTGTCTTGTGTATTTGATCCTAACCCTTATAATCAAATGCTATGTTGATAAACACACTTATAATACACTAAAACGTATATTATAAAATTGATAGTATTCAACTGCCATTGTAAAAACATAAACGCATGCATTAAAAACATAAAACTCATGCATTAAAACATAAAACGCATGCATTAAAAATACATAAAATGCATGTAATTGAAAATGATCACCAGTGAATCAGGTGTTCACAAAGAAAAAAAAATGTTTTACCTTGATACATAAACGCATGCATTAAAAACATAAAACACATCCATTAAAACATAAAACACATGCATTAAATTACATAAACACATGTTTTTTAAAAATGATCACCAGTCAATCAGGTGTTGACAGAGAAAAAAACGTTTTACCTTGATACATAAACTCATGTTATTGAAAATGATCATCAGTGAAAAACATTTTACCTTAATACATAGACGCATGTTGTTTAAACTTATAAACGTATTCATATATAAACTAAATGCACGTTTATTTTAATTGTTAAAAAACAAAGCATTAAAGCTATCAATATCTTGAACTACAATATTATCATCATGTGCAACTGGATCAAGATAAATTGAAATATCTGGCTCTATGTTTAAGTCTGCGTTAATAAAAACAGATAATGATTGCAATAAACGGGATTCAGTTAGAAAAATTAATGAAAAATAAAACAGATTAAGTTACAGATCATGTCGATTAACCCTTCAATGGAATTTTAAACTTTCAATAAAAAGGATCGCACAACGATTGAATCAATATAATCATGGAGAAAAAAAAAATATTGTAATCAGGTACGAATATTTTGAAATTTGATTTACGAAAAACAGGGATTTACATGTCTGTGAAAAATTATAACACGATTAAAGGAGATGTAAATGTCTATAATACCCTTGGATGTTTACTAACGAGATTTTTGGTTTGTAACTGTCAACTACACGTGGCGTACTGTGTTTACTTCTTACACTTTGTATTATAAGGTACTTTGTACCGTATATTTTCTCTGTAACCATGTATGTCGTTAATATATAATTCCACAAAGTCCATAAGATTCACTTCCAAAAATAAAATTTGCCTTGCTACCATTCAGATTGAATTTCAGGATTAACCATGACCAGCTTTAGGCCATTTAACCCGTTTGCAAGATTTCATATTAGCTTGAGATCCAAGAACAGTGTCAACGTAACCTATGACAAGACATACTTTATTTACTAAGTGTTGATCAGGGGCGGACATAGGGCTTAAGGAGGGGTCGCGGACGTTGCGGCTCAACTTCGCGCGCGTAGTGGAAAATTTGGTTTTTTTTACGAAATTTGGAAAACGTTGCTACTAAAATGAAAAACAATGAAAAGCGTTACTACTGATTTTGTGGCCTAGATCCGCCACTGGTGTCGATTCCCCATATTAACCAACAACATATATAAGACACCAATACGGCAGATTAGAAACATTAACACAAATGTTAACAACTCATATGCTCTATGTTTTTTTTTTTTTTTTTTTGAAGGGTTCTTTCGACTAATGAAGCCAACGGGACAGTTTGCTGAAGGCTTTTCGGTTTAAGTCAACTAAAGTAAGAAACCCAAGTTCAACACAACCAAATACAATATCTACTAATATGCTCATGAAAAATGATCTTGTACACAGCAAGTATGAACCAACTAGTATGAACCAACTGGTAGAGTAAAGTATCCACATTTTTCAAGTCAAATAAAAAATTCAATACGATATAAACTTGCATGCAAGAAAACGATATTAGAGTGCATTGGTTTGGAAATCGGGGTTCCACATGATCAAATTTTGATTTGAGTTAATGGCCAATTTTGCTATGTCAGTCCAAAATCGAAACTTTTTACATCTGGGTCTTTCTGTTTTACATTTTATTGCCAAATTTGTCCCTGACACTTAACCCAGTTAACTATTGTCGTTAACTATATGGGTATTTTTGTCTTTTTGGCTGTCCCCATCTCAGGGACGATTTTGGCCATTAACTCTTTTGATTTAGATTGCTAGAAATGTACAATGTCTTCCACCGTACGCTAACACTAATTGCGTTGCATGACGAATATTGTACTTTGTAGTGTGAAAGCTCACATACGGGAACACTCCTGCTTCCACACCATATAACGTAAAAGTATATCAATGTAAAACTTTGTTAAGAAATTTGGGATGTTAGGATTTATTATAAACTACGAATGTTGCGGCGAGATCCTCTCTACACATCCTGGAAACAATATTTGGCAAGTTAATGGTTTTACAACCTGTTTCAAAAGTATTACAAAGAGTAAATGGTCAAACTACACCAGCAGCTTTAGACAATCACATTGCTTAGTTTGTACACTACTAAGAACTATCGCCGATCAGGCCTAAGAAAACTAACCACATCGACTATGATACAAAAATAGTTTGATTACAAACTACTCAAACTTGAAAAATCAAATAGCCATCTCCAATAGTTTCAGCCGCAAGCAAACACGCCATCGCCACTTTCCTTTACACTCCACCTATAAACCGACAAAACATTTTTTTATCGTTAAAAATACAACTGTTTCATAACACAGATGATTGAACCAAATTTGGAGGCTCTTAAGACGACCCAATTGCTAATGCAATGACATTTCAATCTTTTTACCACATGAAGAGCCACACTCATTCGCCTTTTTCATCAACTTGAACATTTGTACGATGCAACAGTTTATGTCACACCCTAAAATTTTCACTTTCGAGGTTTTACCGCGAGGTGCGTGACACACCAGGATCCCATAGCCATAAGTCTCATGAACGACTCTAAATGCCCAAACCATTGAGTTCGTTATCAAAAACCAAGTTTAAAAGTCAACCATAAGTTTTAAGAAAATGCGGAAGCGTAACCAAAACAGTTAAGTAACTAGTTATGCGCAAAACAAACGCGCCCAAACCAAAGTAAATGTAAATAAATGACAAAACAGTTCATAAAGTTTAGTGTCCCATGACAACATGATGCATGACCTAAACGTGCTCCAATTTAGCGACCTGTAAAAGCATGCTAGTGTGTGTCAACATAAAGTCGGTGAGTTCACAAAGTAAGTAAAGTAAATGTTTAGGTTTCAAAAACCAGTAACCACTAGTTCAACGCATGCCAAGGGTAGCTAACCCATTCAAGATAACTAAACACAGGTATACCAACTGCTAATTAACGTGCACTCACAACAGTGAGCAAAAGTGTCTTGCATCATTGCCTATCAACAATGATAATGTGTTAAGTCACAGTTGACTCCCGTACTCCTAGCACGGTGTGAGGTTTGTCAAACCTAATAGCGCTATCACTAGTAACCCCCTAAGTCTCCCTTCTCAACTCTTTACATATAATTTTGATATGCATTAACACAAAAAAAATATCCATGTATTAATTTTATGTAGTGACATAGGTTTCTTTAGATTTAATTTGTTGGAGTGCTTTGAAACCGATGAGAAAGTTCTACAACTGATCAAAACGAGTGGTTCAATAAATTGTCAATGAAATAATATCCGTGAGGTTGAATAATTGTTTTCTAAAAAAATGTCAAATAAATAGTTCCTTGAATATGGATAGTTGTTTTGTTCAAAAAACTGAGAATAGTTTGTCATGGTGTTATTAGTTTTTTTTATCGGCGAATAACTGTGTGGCAACCACCCTTGCGGGGCGCCGTGCCCAAGAATCGACTACTCGACCTCCAGCAGCCCCCGCCTTCTCCCGATGCGCGGAAACCCGAGCCCCACCCGCCCGAAGGCACGACAGTGTTATAGAACTCGGTAAAACCTCGCCGCCCGTCAGATTCGAACCGGCGCCACCCGTATTCGATCTTCACCCGGATACCAAACCATAAGTGGGGATCGAACCTTTGATCACATAGGTGAAACAAAAGTCACTCCACCACTTAATGGGAGTGATTAATAAGTGATCAATATCCTTTTGCATCCCTAGGTTGGATTGTAAAGGCTATTTCCAATCAATCTAAGCTTTTAAAAGTGTCACCATATTTTTAAAAAGGAATAGTGTATTCACCCTTGTTTGCCACAACCGAAGACAAAAATAACATACAAATTCAATTTATTGACAAAAACGTAAACAAAATAATTAATTAAGTAGCTTTTGATCCACTCATTTTCACCAAACAAATACAAAAACAAACACACAAATGAAAACTTGTTTCAGCTGCAAATAAAATATCACCCATAAGAACCATATCTTAAGAAAATGCAATCCACCCATCCTAAAAATTAGCTAGGTGGTGCGAGTTTTCTTGTTCCATGGTATGGAGGCGGTACATATGTTGGATAGGGAAGTACATTGATGAAAAGCTTCAGTCCCATCTGGCAATGTTTTCCAACACCACAAATATACCATTTCCTTCCCGGAGTCTGTAGAGTGATCACGTCGTAGCCACTACTGAGAGCTTCATAAGCGGTAGGAATGATACATTGTTGAAATGAAGATCCATTTACTCTAAATACATTATGTATTCCTTTTGGGTACCTGAACACTGTGTCAATAGCATATAACTCATTAGTAATTTGCTTTAAAACATGCATTAGATTCATACACATATATCGCATGACGTATAATTGTATAAGTATAAATTATGTACCAAGCTTATCTCCGACATAGAATTTCTTTCCCATGGCCCAAGCTTGGTAATCAAAGTTCAGAGTCCAGCCTTTATCATCTCCGACCACAAACACTTTGCCTGAGGGCGAAGGAGGAGGATAAACCGGTGGAGGTGGAGGCGATGAGTATTGAGGAAGCACGTTGATGAAAAGCTTCATACCACCAGACTCACAATGCTTGCCAACTCCACATATGTACCATTTTCTTCCAGGAGTTGCAAGGGTTATCACATCATATCCACTAGTTAGAGCTTCATTCGTAGGAGGAATGATGCACTGTTGGAAAACTGTTCCGTTAACTCTGAAGACATTGTGCATTCCAGCAGCATATTTAAAAACTGCATACGTTATGCATACAAGATTTCTTATTATTATACAACCACTAATATACTATCCATCATTCATAAGTACATACTACAAGAGGAAACATACCAAGTTGATCTCCAACAACGAATTCCTTGTCTTTGGCCCACGCTTGGTAATCAAAGTTCAGCGTCCATCCTTTTTCGTCGCCAACAGTAAACACCTTGGCTGAAACCGAAGAAGCTAGAGCTGCTATCATTGCTGCGAGAAAGATGATGCTCCACTTATTAGTAGCCATCTTGGATCACTTTGTTATTGGTGTATTTGTTGAGGGGATGTAGATGAAGTGGTTTATATAGAGGGAATTCAAAAGAATATTAGGACTAGTTGTGGACGGCATCCCATAAAATGTTTGCTAGACCAAGTCCTGAACCGGTGTCGGGACACGTTAAAAAATTTTTTTTTTCTATCTTTTATGTAGATTATTACTTGAGAGTTAGAACTTAGAATATAGCAAGACGAAGCATACCTTGAATTTCTTAATACCCCATGAGAATGAAAAACATACTTTAGTGCATTATGACTTCTTCAAATGTTTAGATTCTTAAAACAAAATAAATGTCTGATTAAAAAAAATATAATATCCTTGTTCGGTATAATCTGAAACTGTATGCATGCCTGCACTATGACCATTTCTTTCATACTTTTATAGAGACAGATAATTCCAATTAAATAAATAAACAAACCAACGTTTATGTTGATGTTGAGCCTAGAATTTATAGCAATTTGAATCAGAGACTTAATAGGTATCTGTGAGATCAAGGGTCAGTAGTTCTATAGCTCTCTCCATATTTCGATGTCCTTGGGTGATCATGGTATAATGATATCGTACTGTTTTTTTTACACATCATAAAATATACAACTTTTTTTGGATGCCTCGGTTAGAACGACCTAGAAAGAAAAAACAAGAGGGTGGAAAAATCATGCATTGCAAAATTTTTAATTAAACAGGAAAAGATTAAATTGTAACTAAGTCCTTAGTGTATCTCCAATAGAAATGAGTTGAAATGGTTTCGAATTGTGTGTTTCCTTCCAGCCATGGGGACTCTTTCAATCAATATGGTGTTAGGCTATTGGTGGATGCAGTGGCGGATCTAGACCAAAATTTTAAGGGTAACATATAAAAACAAAATTTTCCTGTATTTTTATTCAATTGGTGGAGACCCGAGACCATGGATTAGTGATGTGCTCTGGTGGATCATCGCTGGAGGTGGGACTATAGAGGTGGTAGAAGAATGGCTAGAGCGCGAAAGACCAAAATTTCATGAGCCAAGTCAAGCTAAGCTAGGACAAGCTCGGGCTCAGCTCGATTATAAACCAAGTCGACTCGGCTTAGATTATGAACTCAACTAAAAATCCAAGCTCGAGTTCGGCTTGTTTTATAAATAAGATGGCTTGGCTCGGCTTGGATTTAAAAAAGAAAATTCATTATTCAACAATTTGAAAGAAAACATCCAAATTAAGTTCAACTTAATATGTTAGAGACCAAAATTAACTTCAACCAAGCACAAGTTGTAACAACCCGGTTACTAGGCCCATAATTTCCGCGACTAAGAATAAAATGACGAAGGAATAAATCATAATAAATACAAATAATCTATTTTTGAAATACGAAAATGAAAACTGAATAATAATAAAAGTATATTATATTATACGAGAGTGTGCGTTGCGAGACCGAACCAATACCTGATAACGAACCAACCCGCCTTATGGGTGATTAGTCATCCAAGATGGGACACTTGTCCCCCTCTTCTCTTCTCTTCTCTTGACAACACACTTAGAAACCAAGTATGGTTTCTAGAAAACCATCAAACCCTTGCCCTTATAAACCCCCCAACAGAAAACCCACCCACATTTTTGATCTGATGTTATAAAACAGACACACATATACATCCTGAGAGTAGGGCTGTTCACGAGCCGAGCCGATCCGAACGGAGCTTTGCTCGTGCTTGGCTCGTTTACAAACCGAACCGAGCGGAGCAGCTCATTTACAATCGAGCCAAAAACCGAACGAGCATTCTTCGAGCGCAAATTTTCCGAGCGAGCGCCGAGCGAGAAACGAGCGAAGAATAATATGGATGATTATAAAATTGGGATGTTTCCTTCGATGTTTTCATTGTTGGGTGACACCTAAGGTCAAAATGTCGATGATAACACTAATATTGAGACCCAGTGTCCAAGGATGAGGCTTAGATTAAGGCTGGTGAGGTGATGAGCATACGTCAGACAACAACTGTTGCATTGTGACGTAGGTGTGATATCAAGCAACAATTAGCGATGGACGACTATTAACATAAAGAAGTCAAGACTGTCACCTCATGACTTATTGTTTTACTATTAAATCTAGTGTTAATTTTTTTTATTGTGTTTAGTGGGTTGGTTATATTTTGTTTGCATATACTAAGTCAAACCCAATAGAATCTTAGATATAAAGCCATAAATTTATCTGTAAATTGTGTGTATATTTATTATTAAATAAATAAAAATTTATTCGAGCCGAACCGAGCCGATCGGCTCATATACAACCGAGCGAAAGATCGAGCGAGCATTTTTCGAGCATTTTCCGAATGAGCGACGAGCGATCCACGAGCGGCGAGCGATTTGAACAGCCCTACCTGAGAGAGAGAGAGAGATATGGGAAAGAAGCAGAGACCTCCCTACCATCGTGCACGACGGAGCGCAGGCGGGACAGCTGCAAAGCTCCGGCCAAACAACACGACACCCCCATCTTGCTCACCATCTAACCCCACACAACCACTACTCCTTCACCTAACAATACCCTAGAGAGAACAACGGAGAGAGAGAGAGAGATGCAGAGGATTTCAGAGCAAGAAAGAGAGAGAGGAAAAAGAAGACAGCGGCAGCGGTTTAGGGTTCCGATGAGTTGCTGGTCACAGATTTAGGGAGCAATATGGCGGGTTACGGTGATAACAAAGGAGGAGGAGCATGGTGGTGATAATGATTGTACAAGGAAAAGCGACGACGACGGTGGTGTTGTTAGGGTTCCGATTGATTTCGGTAAGCCCCAATGATATTTAATATTTTCAGTTTCGATTATTGGTTATAACTTGGGTAACATTTAGGTTAGTGTTGTTGTTAATTGAGATAATGATTCAAATGGTGGGAGTTGTTAGAGGAAGATATTATTGATTAGTGTTTGGAGATGGAAAGAAAGAGTGACTGTATGGACAAGGAGCGTGACAAGACCCGAGTTAACTGAGTTGACTCGGTCAACAGAAAGTCAACATCTGAAGGATCGGTCAACAGGCCAGTCAACTAAAGGAATCCGAGTTATCTAACAGTGAGGACTCAAGCCATTTTTAAGTTATAGTACTATTATTATTTTGCGCGAGTAGCACGTGTGGGACATGAAGGAGCTACGGACCGGACAACTTGACAAATACAAACTAATACAAATATTGACTTACATATGAATATGTAAATAAGTATAGGAAATAACTAAATGAACATATGTATATATATATATATATATATATATTTATTGAGTACTTGAGTGTTATAATAAACACTTGGATAATATGATAAGAATAATGATTCGGACATAGGTATATGATAATAAAGTGCAGGACCTTGGGACTTCAAACAACCGTATACACATTCACTATTAACTCGCTACATGAAACATTGTATTGTAGGATTTCATAAGTGTCAAGACGTGAACTTTGGTTACTTAACTCGACACTTGCAATAAGGTTATTGTATGCTATTAAGACGCTAATAGTAAGCATGAAAAGTAGCTTATAAGTAAGAACACTTGAGACTCTAAGACTTGGATTATGTAGGATTATAGGAACCTTAGACATCTAGTTTGTTTGTGACCCGAATAATAAACATGAGTAGAACCTGACAATTAGATGGACATGTATAAACTATGGGTTAAAAGCAACATACAATACATACTAGGTGAACAAAGCCATGATTCGAGAATTAGAATAACTCAACAATAATAACCAATGGTCCTAATTCGTCCACACATGTAACCACGATATTGGTTACATGTGCTAATACTTGTGATCATGGTAGGGTTTGGCATGTAATACACAGACAGGCTAGAGACATTGGAGTACCATATCATTGTGAGGCAGGACATGTGAGTTCGTGTACTTCCCCTTTTTGTTTTACTGTTTTAGGGTGAACATATGCTTGTGTGTGTAAACTTATTTGATGTGACAAGGTGCTCCCGAAACCAGATTCACACTTATTAACCCAAGGGAGTTGGGCCACTTAATATTTGGGTAGTACTACTTGGGGAATCCCCCACGCACGGTGGATCCAAAAGCCCGGAAAACCCTCCACTGGGGTCTGCGGACCGTTGTGGCATATATTCTGCCATGGGAATCCATAATGGGAGTAGATGGATTCAGTGTTAGGATTGAGGTGTGACTTGTACATCACTATGTGTTAAACTGTGTTAAACTGTGTAAACTTGTTTATGAAATGATGAAACTGTTTTGGATCCACTTAACTACTTACACAGACTCACCAACATAATTGCTGACCCAAACTCGTTTAAGCATGTGTTCATATACTGCAGATGGATAATCATGAAGACGAGGTATATGCTTGCTTGTGTGGAATAGAGATTGATATGTTAGAAGATTCGAGCTATAAGCGTTGCGGATTAGAGCTTCTAGAGTTATGTACGAGTAGAGATCGGATTGACTAGTGGACCACATCCCATCAGCTGCTTCGACGACCGCTGCGATTCGTCCTTGCATAGTCATTAGTCTATTTATTTAAGTTATGTATTTATATTTTTGGATTAGAATTTGTATTAAATAATAAATATTAGTCATCGTTGCTTCTGTCGTGCAAGTTTGTTATCAATCTGTCGTTTCGTCCAGCCCCTCCTGGTCGGGTTGTGACACAAGTTAAGTTTCAACTTTCAACGAGATATAATATATGTTCATTAGCATCTTAAGCAAACCACAAATATTCCATAGATATCCATCCTTACTCTTAAATACTTGCAAACGGTGTTGCAAAAGTCGTTAGGCTCTTCCTAGTTAGCCGAGTGGGGAGTTGAGAGTACTCGGATATGATAAATATGTTAGAATAAATATAAATTATGTTTATTATATTTAGTAAATGGCCATCATTATCATTTATATCATATTGATCAATTACTATCATATTCCTAAGTTTATAATTAGTGATTCTTTGATGGACGGAATTACCATTACTAAACCTAATTAGGGTGTCCCCTGTATGTATAAATAGAGAGATAACTAGAGGTATTAGGTTGGACTCTAGTAACACCATAACCTAATGTAGACACCACCAACCTCTCTCTCATTCAATCACTTTGTGATCATTAGCCATCATTAGTGTACACACTAAAGGAAACCCGATCAAGATGATGGTGTCTTCCATTACTGAGGTTCCTGAATGGTTAAGCATATCAACTACACATGATCAAATTTTATGTTCATACCTTAAGATGAGAGTTAGTGGCAAAATTAAGTGTCTATTAACCATTACTTACTGATCTTAGTATTGAATCTTTATGATACCTTACAATATTCTTGAAATTACTCAGAATTTAGTATTAATACTAAAAGCTACAATTTTGACAGATACAAGGTTTTAATGACCAAACCAAAGTCACTATTAAATTAAACTCTCATATTGTTTGTTGTCATTATCTGAATAGAAACCTTATGAAATAAAACTATATGATCCAATAACCTATTTACAACTTTGTTATCATGAAAATGAGAATTTAACAAAGAAAATGAGACCTATGCAATTCATCCACTAAGGCCAAAATCTGATGAGAAATCATGACCAGGTCACTAAAGGGTGATTGGCTATCAAATCTCATTATCAGTGACTTTAAAGCATGTGTTAAACGCCCTAAACATTAAATGGTGAAAGGAATAAATGGGTTTCCATCATAAGTCATAAGTAATTGACATTAGTGGAGCTTAGGTAAATATCTGATTGCATCTAACCTGTTTCCTACCGACCAAAGTATTAAATTAATGAATTCATATATACTTAATAAGATTCCTTCTAAGTATGTCCTTAAAATTTCTTATGAAATATGGACGATAAGGGACATCAACTATAAAATATATGAAATATTCTAGTTCACGCGCATCGCTAAAACTTATTATGTGGAGGTACTAAGAGACCTAAAAGATTAGTGGGAGCATTAAGTGTCCTAATTATAACATGCAAAGGTTACAGAGGTGGGGGCAACGACAATTTGATCTATCCTCAAATTACACCTCTTGCACTGGACAACGCTCTATCACAACTTGTCTCTTTAGCATTTAATGTACTCCTAACAAAGTTTTGTGGACGCCTAAATGTGGGCGAACTTAGATTTCTTACTAAATAAAGTAATCCTCATCAAGAGAAACGACAATAAACATCATTTGGTTGTTTTCTATATTAAAATCTATGGGTATTTCAAAAGTTAGACTTTAAGCATGCTAAATTCATTAAGATTTCCGAGGTCAGTGGGAGCAGTAAAAGTCATTATCATGACTTTCCTAAAGTACAAGATGCGGGGATAGACCTCATTAAAATTCGAGACTCATTAAATTTACCTCCCAATTTAACTTCGATTATTCTTCTTGTACACCTTACTGCACCAACTCTTACACACTTGAAACTAATATTGCTACTTATATACCTAAAAATAAAACACCTAACTAAGAGCTAAATATACATCATAATAAACCCAATAGTCAACTCAGGGGGGGTCATCTGGGTCTAAAAGCCATTAACTTTGATGATTATGTAACCTACCTGACTAACACAAAATGGATGTTTGGAAAGTTTACCGATCCTACCTCTTCTAATTAAATCATTAGTATCAGTCAATATTCTAAATGGAATAAAGCTGTTATTAGAAAAACTCAATCCATAAATTAGAATAACGTTTGGGATCTAGAAGAATCATCTAATAGTATTCATAATTAAACTAGATCCGAATGGAAACGTTATAAATAAGATTGATTGTAAAAGATTATACTCAAGAGGAATTGGATCATCAAAGAATCTTCTTATCTGTGTTACAAAAGATTTCTTTGCGGATCGTTACTGTCCTAGTAGCTCATAATAGCCAAGAGCCACATTAGATGGACATTAAACAACTTTCCATAACAATGACCCGCATGTTCATTAAGCAACCTGAAAGTTCTAAACTGAAGGTTAAGAACACTTAGTCTGTAAGTCAATAAGATCCATATATCGGTTGATGCAAGCATAAAATGTGTTGGAATCATAATGAAATTCTCTTTATCAAGAACTAAGTGGATTAAAGAACCTACCTCAAGATGAGCGAGAGCAACTAATGAAAACTTGTCCTGACATAGATGACGTTTCCCCTGACAAGTATATGTTACCTAAGTCAAAGCATTGTTCATGCATAATTTTGACATGATGAATATCGGGGATTCCTCTTACGTGACAGGAATCAAAATATACCGAGATAGACCCAACGGGATATTACTTTCATCCCATAAGTTTTACTCTAAGTAGGTCCTTACATGTGTAACATACAACATTGCTCTCTTTTAGAGGATATTAGGATAAATGAGATTATTACCTTATGCTTCATAATTAGAAGTCTTATGTTAATTTGAGTCTATGCTTGTTTATGATATTGTTTATATTGCTTAACACTAGACTTGTCTAGATTACTGAAAACCGTCTAATGGAACATTACAATATCTTAAAGAAATAAGAGACTATAATCTAAAAAAGAAGTGAGAACTTAAATTGATTGACTGCTCTTATTCTAATTTTGATATATTCAGAGGAAATTAAATGTCAATTTTGGATTATATCATAACATCAGCAGACATAACTATTTGACGGAGGAGTCATAACTGATTACAACAACTTAAGTTATTATGACATAATGTGTTGCTGATCATAACAAAATGGTCATTGAATGTTGTTGATAAATTTATCAATTCGACTCATAAGTTAATAACTCCATTTTATACTATATTGAAGACTTACTGTGATAAAGTCAGCTACCCTAATTTCTCGAACCGTAACAGTTTGAGAGGAGCTGCATTAGAGTTCGATACGAAACTATTGTTAACTTACTTTTGAGAACAAGTAGAGGAAATCAGAATTTTGTATCGAATGCATTCATGATATGCTTGTGGATCCAATAATTAAAGGTCTATTACCCATAAGTATCACTAAGGGCCAACTAAGAGAGAAGAGTTTTACTAATGACTATGTACAAATGCATATCGTACTATGAGTGACTTATGACTAATAATTAATGATTAATTTTTCCTCATTTGTTTGAATTTGTAATGTCTCTAATGAATACGTTAAGCATACATAATGACGTATAGACAATAATTATACAAATGAATATTAAGGGCATAAGTGTGATTGATCCTAACGTTAAGCTTTAAATTTGGGTGTAGTATGATTAATAGGGGTCCTGAGTTAAATATTAACTCAACGACTGTATTTCTCTGCTACATTATGGATTTATAACTAAAATGAATATTAATCTGCAGACTAATGTAATACTCATAATAAATGATTACTCGGCCAAGTGGGAGAATGTTATAATAAATATAAATTATGTCTATTATATTTATTAAATGGCCATCATTATCATTTATATTATATTGATCAATTACTATAATATCCCTAAGTTTATAATTGGTGATTCTTTGATAGACGGAATTACCCTTACTAAACCTAATTAGGGTGTCCCCTTACGAAGGATAGTAGCCATAAACATCAACACCACTGAAGTCAATGCCGTAGCCACTCCATACTTTTCCTCAGCATCCATCAGTCGCTGCTCTAACCCAACTTTACTAGCTTCAATCTCCTCCATCTGAATGTCCTGTTCTGCCATTTTCTTCTTAACTTCCAACAAATCTCTTTGCATGACCACCAGATCTGTTTCCAACCTCTCAATCCTATAGCACATCTGGTCTCGATCATCACTATGAATCCCAAAATCCTCCTCAAAAGTGGAAATCCTATCGTCCAAGATGTCAACTCTATCATCCAACGAACCAACCCGTCTATTCATGGCCAATGATCGTTCATGCAACGTACGAAACCTAGCACTCAAGTCATCAAATTTGCGCTCTGAATTATCTATTCTACAATATAGAGTGTCATCCCTCATATCGAATCTCACATATTTTCCTTGCAGTGTGGTGATACTAGTATCAGTATGAGCCCCATGCGCCGCTAATGTAGCCACTGTACGCGCTACTGGTTCGCCTGTCATAGTAGGAATACTGACAGCCGGCGAGGGTCCACCCTGCTCATACTCACGAGGTATGCCTTCCATCTCTGCCCATGCAGCTAATCTCTGTGGCAACCAACCCCAACGTCTCGCCTCTGCTCTTCGCTTCTTTCTCTAGGGAGCTGGCGGATCTTCCGTGCCCAAGGGTCTCTCAGATGTAGGCTCACCGACAGAAGGTGTTACTATGGCCGGTTTAGGGTCAACAGCTGGAGTAACTGATGGCTATACTCTGGCGGGTGCACCAATCACGGGTTCTTCAACAGTGGGTGCTACCACTACCTCATCATCATGCTCTACCAACCATCCTACCCCGGGCTCATTATAGTCGTGGACTACTGGAGTTTCTGGTACTACCTCAGGAACGTGTGGTACTTGCGGGGATTTCTTCTCAGTGATGGAGAAATGGGTGCTCGACGAAGCCATAATCTGTGACAAGCAGTATCTGTGCCTAATAAGTATATAATCACATATATAATACTACCACATAGACATACTTCATTTTACGCAATAAAAATATAACATTCCAAGCACTCTTTCTCACGGTACCCTTTATAATATATACTAAATCCTATAATATTTTATTACTTATTTTGAGAGCGTCTATGGTTGACCTAAAAGCTCCTAATTGTCTATAACCATTGCTTTGATACCAACTTCTGTCACACCCCGACAGCGCACAACGGAAGGTAAGTCATGAGGTAACGGAAGTAGTTACCATAAAGTTTAGCATCACACATGTATGTATGAATGGACATCTTGCAACCACCCTCTAGTTAACACATTCACTTTTCCGGTCTTGAGAAAGTTTAATAAAACATGTTAATACCAAGGTGAAGCGAGTTACATAGTTAATGTTTACAAATTATTGGAAAATAACATAAAAACATAGTTCTAGTTCATAATTTAGAATTCATAATTCATGGTCCCAACATCATGTGCACCGTTGTGCCCACTAAACCCACTCTCAAATCCCCTAGACATTAGTAGCTGAAAAACATGCTTAGGAAAATCAACAAATATGTTGGCGAGTTCACAGGTTTTATAGAAGACAACAAACATATCATTCATTTTAACAAGTATGATAGAGTACAACTCGAAGTGAAACAAGTAGACTAGCTAGGTCTAACCTGGATGATGCAACCCAAGGTACTTAATCAAACCACAACAATTTGCTTCCCAAGGCTCAACTCTAATTAAAGAGGAACGGTTTGGGTTATGTTTCCAATTAGACCCACTCTACTGGTCAGGATAGGGTCGTTAACCCAATAGATCTACTAACATAAACCACGGCTCAATCCAGAGCTAATGATTAAGATGTGCGGGAAATGGGTCCATCCGGAATGGACAAACGAGATACTTTAATGTAACTCATGCACACACCTAAGGCCATCAATTATCAACAATCCTAGTCCTACCCTTCATACAACATGTTAATCCCCGGATTATGAAAATGTTTTAAAAGCATTTAAAATAGAAAAAAGGGCTGTGAAACTCACCTTAGGGTAGCAATCCAGCAATTTCCTAGTCCAAACCACAATCCATTACTAACAATACCCTATAATGCACAACGTTATTTCAGTAATTATCCTACGTCTAATCAAGTAATTCACCAAACTTTATTGACTTAGACCAAAACGATAATGTTTCTGCTAACCCTTACCCTTATCAATCCAGTGGTGATCTTGGTATCTTGTTTAAAGTTTAATCTTCACATACACACATGTCGCATTAATTCACCTATTCCTTAGGTCTACATTTACGTGTTCACACATATAATCAATCCATTTCAAATCCACATAACTTATCATAATACACTTATCATAATGTAGGTAGCACACAGTCTTATACCATCACTACATCACGACTCATGTTCATGTAGGGTCGTTCTTATCAAAACGTAGCCACCACTAGTAAACACAAATTACACATAGACAGTCTTAGGCTTCATGAAAATATTCCTAAGAAATCATCTCATGTACAAATCATCATATAATCCATCTTACATTTCCAATCCTAATTAACATACCATTAGAACACGCCATACAGCCTATTCTAGCAATTTTTCATCGCATACAAGTCACAATGTCACATAACGACCTATGTACATTATATGAACTTAATTTCCATCATAGGACCTGCATTTAATCCACTAAATAAGACCAATTTGCTGTTCTAAAACAGCCACATAATCTAGCATGCAGGCGTCTCAAAAACCACATTTTGGCGACTTCTAACACATAGTTTTGCACTGTAAGCATCCGTTAACATAGAGAACCTATTATACATCCTAAATGATGATATTTATACACATTTCCACACCAAATACTCTATTTTACATCAGACCTGAAAATAATGTCTTAGATGCGTTGATCTTGTAAAAAACAAGCGTTTTTGCGCATCTTTTGCAAGTTTACCTAGGTTTTTACCTTGATCCTTTTATGAACACTTAATTACTCTTTATTTTACATCAAATTAAGTTGTAAAACCTATTCTAAATTAGTTTTAGAATATCTATCTCAAAAACCCGTATTTTGGCATTTTAAGCCGTAAAACACGTTTGGATCGCACATGCAAGGTCTCCCAAGCGTATAGATCCTATCCAAACTTGTTTTACACTATATTAAGCTTATGAAAACCATCTTATCTTTATCATAATCAGACCTGTTCATAAGTAAAAAATCATCCAAAAACTCAACATTAACAATGCAAAGACATGAACATATTGATCAAATAAGCCACATTTCACTAATCCTATCCCTATATCATTTTACTAGACCATCAAGAACACCAAAATACACTTTTACATCAGATCTAAAACTCTTTAGAAAACCCTATTGCATGTTAACAAAATCAAAGGATCTAAGCATAATCTATCATCTAATCAACTAAACAATCAACTCCACACACATACACACACACGGCTTTCACACACACACATACATCTCACGACACACATACACATATATATTCTTCACCATTTTCCATTTATCCCATCCCCATTGTTTGTTTGACAAAACCCACTTTAGTATCTTTTATTATTTGGTGTAAATTTAATCAAAATAGAAAATCTTTAAGGATTCAAGTAAGTTTTTAGTTGATTAATATACCTTACTATCTTCTTGTGAAATGGTGGGTTTTGATGACTTCCTTCTCTAAAATCTTGGATTTTGGCTTCAAATCACTATAAATATCAACTTATCTATCCTTTTGAGTCCATTTTTATGATCAAGACAAGAAGAACTGGTTTTGATGGGTGGTTCTCGGCCAAGAAGAAGAAGAGGAGAGGAGTTGGAGAGTTTTTCTTAGTGTATGTAAGTAAAGGTGTGGCAATGAGGAAGGTTTGGGTGTGGGGGGGGGGTTTATGGGGAAGGAAAATGTATTAATAATAATAATTGTTATTATTGGGATATTATTATGGTGATGGGGGTGGGGTTCGACCGGGTATGGGGGGTTGGGTATTATATTTTTTTTTATAAAAACCTTTACCTATTAAATACCTAAGGTTTTTACTCATTTGGTCCATATAATATTTCCCCACATATCAATATTTATTTCTAGCTAATTTAATCATATTAGAGGTTTCCTTATCATTCCGGGTCTCGAATTCGCGTTAAGACTCTAAATCACGCAACTTACCGACCTTAACGATTTAAAAACCAGTAATTATAATTTACACTAGTTTTAACAATAGTACCGTTCCAAAAATATTATTCAATTCCCAACCAAGCATTACATAACAATTCCAAACCTTGTAATGTTAACCGGGTCGTCACCGTCGTCTAATACGGATAACTTATTGGCGAACAATCCTGGAATTTCTCAAAATTCCATTAAGTTCCTATTTAGTCTACTATGTAAGGCTTATCATCCCTACGATCATTGTTATCATGTATGAATAATACCCGAATTTTGACAGTTGTAACATCCACGACCATTTCAAACAACACCAACTCCAAGACAAGAACAACCATTCCCACAATTTAACCCAGATCCGAACGCTGGTAGTTCTAGACAATTTCAGCAAGGCCGTCAAGAGCATGACGAGTGAGACGAACATCATGAAAATGATCCAGCTTTTGAGGCCCCACAACAGCAACAATAACCCAACCGACCATTAACCTTAAATCGACAACCACCACAAAACCGCAACCCAAGATCGCACAGTAATAAAGCAACATATTCACTTTATGGAGATGACAGTATGCAGGGTGAAGTGAGTACTTTTAATGGTAGAGTTGCTGATTGGGATGGAGGAGTTGATGATGATGGGTACTACATGAATCAGGATCCGTTCGACTATGATGAGTATGATGAGTTCGGTCCGCAATATCAGCAGAGACATCAGCGAGGGTTTAATATGAGGGGGAAAAATCAAGGACAGAGAGGGATCCCCCATAATCAACCACGAAATCAGGTGCGTGGGAATGGGCAGAGACAATATGTAGACAAAGTACCTCGGGTGAACTACAAGCCTCCAGTACAAGGCGTTGGGAGCCACTTTATTCCAGTGGCCACCGAGCACACTTCACCTGTAGTACCACCACATCAGAATGGAATGGGCATTGAGGTTAGACCCCAATATTTGAACCACCTTCCGAGTTTCTATGGTAAGGCAATAGAGGAACCCTATCTACACATTGCGGAGTTTGTGAGTATTTGAAACACTATTGGGGGGCATGGGTTTAGTCAGGATGAGGTGAGGTTGATGATGTTTCAGTTCACCCTCAAGGATCAAGCAAGATTATGGTACCATTCATTGCCTGCTGGGAGTATATTCACATGGCAGGAGCTTTAACAACAATTTTTGGAGGAATATTATACCATGACTCGCACTACTGAGGCTCGGGAGGCTGTCAGAACTTTCCAACCACACTCGGGGGAACCATTTCATGAAGCATTCACAAGGTTTAAAGAGTTGTTAAAGAAATGTCCACATCATGATATACCCATGATGGGAGCTGATTAAGTCGTTCTATGACCGCTTATTACCCGAAGATGTTAGAGATCTAAATGTCAACAGTAATGGTACCTTTTTGACTAACCATGAGGATGTGGATTGGGAGTATGTGGAAAGGTTGGCAGTGACATCAAAGAGACAAGCTCGTGCTAGTAGAAGAAGCCGAACGGGTGCAGCTAGGGGTGTTAATGTAGAAGCTGAAAAGAGGATAGCAAGCTTAGAGCGACAGATTGCATAGTTGACAGCTGGTAGAGGTGTAGGAAGGAGTGATGGAGCAAAGGCAGCTAGTTCTTTTATAGTTTGCTCTATTTGTGACGATCTGGGACACATGGATGCTGATTGTCCTACTCAACAAGGGAAATCTGAAGAAGTAAATTAACTTTATGGACATCGGAAGCCATATGTTATGAATTCTAATTCATATCACCCAGGTTTGCGAAATCACCCTAATTTTAGTTACATTAATACTTCTAACCAGTTGAATCCTCAATCAGAGAGGATACTCAAGCCAAAGGAACTACAACAACCAAAGAAATTATCAGTAAGGATCTGGAAGCAATCAAGGGAGTTCTCAAGGCAACTGGAGAAGTCAAGGCAATCAACAGGGTGGATCTTCAGGGCAGGATGTATCAGTGAAAGATATGTTGAGTGAGTTTATGAAGTCAATAGGAAATTTCATGAAGGAGATTAGGAAGGACAACGAAATCAGGGACAAGGAGTACAAGGCCCTTTCGAAGCAAGTTGGCCAGATTGCAGAAGAGTTGTCCACTATGCGACATGATCCAGGTAAGTTACCGAGCACCACCACAGTAAACCCTGCACATCAATCGTTCAGCTCGCGATATGGCAAAAATGCAGAGATTAACCAGGTAAGTATTCTCCGCTCAGGTAAGATTTATGATAATAAGGTAGGGTCTCCACCACCATTTGTAGAGGGGGTGGTGGAGGATGTTATTGATGATGATGATGATGATGATGAGAGAGAATCTGTTAAAACATCTGTTAGCCATAAAAAGAACAAGAAAGTAACTTTTTCTGAATCACCAAATAAGGTATTAGGAAATAACACTGAAGCTAAGGAAAAGGGTGTGGAGGGTAATACCATCCCGTTTCCTGCAGCTTTGGTGCCACCATAAACAAAAGTAAAAAAAAGAAGAAGCCCACAACAAGAGGAGATATGGGAAGTTTTTAGGCAGGTAAATATTAACATATCTTGTTGGATGCTATTAAATAGATTCCCGTCTATGCTAAGCATTTGAAAGAGTTGTGTACCCAAAAACGAAAAAATAAAGTTTCAAAGAAAATTGAATTTTTAGAAAGTGTGAGTGCCGTTTTGTCAGGTATACTCCCTCCTAAGCTTAGGGACCCTGGAACTCCTTTAATACCCATTCAAGTGGGTGAATTTAGGATAGACCGAGCTTTACTGGATCTCGGAGCTAGTGTTAGCATCCTACCGAGGAGTTTATATGACTAGTATGATTTTGGGCCTTTACAGAAAGCCGACATTACGGTGGCGTTGGCTGACATGGATTTGAAACTTCCCCGGGGGATAGTTTATGATGTCATTGTCAAAATCGAGGCTTTTTACTACCCAGTTGCTTTTCTAGTGTTGGATTATGTCTCTTCAGACACAAATAAACAACCTAATGTGATACCTGGTAGACCGTTTTTAGCAACTGCAAAAGCTTTGGATATGCAGGTCACGTGGTGAGTATGAGATCGCCACAGTATGAGTCAAGGGATTCGTGGCATCAGAGCCTCTATGATCCGAACTCCAGGATAGAAGAAACCCGTAGGAGGAAACATAAGCAGCTGATGAGAGCTGAACGGGTTCGTCACATAGAAGCGCAAATGGAGTTGAATATGCGAGCATTTGATGAAAATCAATATCGGAGGCACCTGGATCATATGCTGGGGTTCCCTACGTGGAGAATCCACCTTACGTGGAGAATCCACCTTACGTGGATTACAACACTATGCCACCACTCGGGCCACGTATGCCGAGGCCTCCCTCGCCTCAAGTTCACTGGTTGATGTAGCTGCCACGGGAGTATACTGCTCCCCATTTTAAGAGTTCTTATCCATACCAGCCACCGCCCTACCAGTACCCGTTTCAGAAGCAGCCGCCACAGTCATCAGCCCAGCAGCAAGGAGATTAGGGCTTGGGAAGCGTTTTTGACATGACAGAGTTTTACCAGCATTTGGGGGGATTCTATGGTGAACCACCTGGCCCATCTTACAGATGAGCACCCTCCTCTTAATCAGGTCATGTGTCGTCCCTTATCTTGTATATTTTTGTACTTTTGCAATTATTTCTTTGTTTTCTTGTTTTTAGTGTGTTTTGTTTGGTTGTTTTTGGGATGTTAGTCCGCTTGGGTTGGTAACATTGAAATGTCAACATGTTGAATGAGAGAGGTTTTGAAAAGCATAAAACACCATACATTGGGGACAATGTATCCCAAGTGTGGGGATGAGGGACCCGAGGAAAATAAGGTGGAGTACTTACCATCGTAAGAAAAATGAGGAATTTTGAAAATTTTACAATTTTTGAAATTTTTTAATGAAAATCTTGCAAAATTGTCCATTTTCTGCTTAATCAGACACAAAAGCCAAATTTTCAATCGCTAAAGAGTCTTTTGCCAAATATGAAAGTACGAGATCCCCAATCATGGTTATCCCTTTAAGTTTCATGAGAGTGTTTCTGGTGAGCGTTTTTAGAGGAAATGAAAACAGATGCCTAACCAGGGGTAACATGCTTATAGGATTTGCATACGCTACATGTCGGCAGCCCATTTCCCTACAGTGTGAGACCTTGAGCCTATTAGATGTTTAGTGATGTCAATGTTTCGTTTCATGAGAGTAGGCCAAATGCTTCTTAGTTGCAGAATTTGTGTAATTGGATACATGCTAAAGCTTTAGGCAAAATGTACGCAGAGATGAGAAAGGCAATGTAGGAACCCACTTGTTTTGGTGATACCCTTGTGTTATTTGTGTTGACCCGTTTGTTAAACTTTACCTTTAGTAAACCTTGTTGAGCCTAGATCTTTCATTTGTTAAACCTATATTGTCACCCAAATCGACCCATTTACCTTTGTTAATAAAAATGTAGGCATCCAATGTGTTCGTGTTGTTTACCGTTTGAGTTATTCAATATTGAAAAGAAAAAGATAAAATATATATCGTTTTATCATTCGCAAATAAAATAAAATAAAATAAAACATTAAGAACGCAATGAATAAGTTTGTGATGAACAGGGTGAAGAGGCTAAAATGATGGACTTAAGATGGAATCGTGTAACGCGTGTGAGCCGAAGGAAAATGATCAAGTCGCGTACACTTGGAAACGAACATGGAAAATGATAGGTGTTCATGGACGTTGAAGCGTTAAAGAGGAACTTTGGATAAGCCAAGAACACCCGGTCAGAGATTACTAAAAATAATAATAATAATAATAATAATAATAATAATAATAATAATAATAATAATACTTTATGTATAAACGTAAAAAAAAGGTAAAAAAAAAAAAAAATTCTAGATGCAGCTGCACATTATAGAAAAAAAAGACAAAAAAAAAAGAAAAAGAAATAGTGATTAAAATAGAGTAATAGTAGGAGAAGAGTCAAGTTGGTATGAAATAAAATATATGTTGTTGACAAGGTAAAACAAAAGCAACAGCAGCACTTGACAGCCGTAATACCTTGTTGTCTTACAGTAGCCTACGCTCAGCTCCATCATAAAACAAGCTTCTTTGACCAGCACTTGACAGCCGTAAGCCCCCTCCCTTCGTCAGTGCTCTAGGCCGAGAATAACACCAACATAAGTGAACCGGGTTTTTCACATCCTTTAACTTTATGAACCGGTTCATATGCTTTCTAAAACATCTTCCTAACCCTAGAACAATCTCATTGCAGCCAAAATTCTTCTCAAAGACCTAAAATTCATCTTCTTCTTTAACTTCATCTTCTCTAACTCCATAATCACCTACAACCACAACTTTTTCAAATCTTCACCAAAACATACAAATTTATAGTCCATCTTGCTTAATTTTTCGAGAGGAACAAAACCTTACCATTTGTTTCTCGTGATTTTGTCTCGTTTGAAAGCACTCTGAACGAGCTTGAAGAACCCTAATTTTTAAAATTGGGGCTTTTCAATTTTAAGGCTTAATTGGTGTAATTCAAGCTTAATACAACCCATTTAAACATCAAAGGTATGTTCTCTACCTCTCTTTTGGTAAAATATTGCCGGTAGGTTGATGTATGCATGAACATTGTTTAAATACTAAGCTTTTATACATGAATGTGGATTGATATGATCTCTAGCTTGTTGTTGGATATGATATGTGGTGAAAAATTGAATCTTGTTATGCTAGACAATGTTGTTTGGTAGGGATGTGGCTATTATGTGACATGTAGGGCTTGTTGAACATCACATGTATTAAAAATAATGTTTATGTTATGGTTGTTGGTTATTGGAACTTGGTAACTTAGATAAGTTTTAAATTCTTGTTCAATAATTAACAAAGACGCCTTTTGAAATAGTTCAACAAGCCTGGTAGCCATAGCAACACATAAGTGTGGGAAGGATTGGTTGAAGTCCACACTTATTAGTTGAATGAGATGGGACTAACTTGCTCTGTTTATATGGTTATGTCTGTGCAGGACGACGAAGTCAAAGTCATATGGTAGCAACGATAAAGGGAAGGCACTCGAGTCTTCCTCCAATCCTCAAACAAGTGCTGCTAAGAAAAGGAAAACCACAAGTCAGAGCATAGTAATTTATGAGGAAGCTAGAACGGAAGGAAGGGAAGGTCAAGAAGAACAAGAATCTATTGAGCAACCCATAAGAAAGCATGAGGATATACCATACAAGGTCGAATAGACGAAGGGCCCACTGTATAAAAGACCTCAAGCTTATCAAGCCGAGCTATTCATGGCAAAAATAGGGGCACACAACACTATCTTAGATAACATGTGCTTCGAGAGAGAGGTGTTTAGGGCCGACTTTAATGGCATGGGATTCACAGAGAAATTTAGAAACTTAGGGTTGGGAGGCATTGGTGGATTTCAAAGGGAATGCGATGGGGAAAATTTATGTCGATAGTATCATGGCATGAATGAGCACGCTAGAACGGGAAGAAGGGTCCAACCCCCAAGGACAGTCAAACTCATGGGACAGGTTAGGAATAAAACAATTGTGCTCTCATTTGCTACACTGAAACAGCTAGCTAAGTTCGATTCAAAAGGGTTAGCTTTTTATGAATATGTGACTGAGTCTGATTATTGGAATCATCCTCACGCATTTGGGGATGAAGATACGATGAGAGCAGCAATATTCCACCCAGTAAGGGTTCTGCGATGAAGAGGAATGAGTTGAAGCCGATAGTTCGGGTGTTACTGAAGTTCTTGGTCACGAATGTAGCACTAAGAGGATGTGATATGGTTCATGTTAGAACTTGGGAAGTGCCACTTCTATATGCTATTATGATTAGGGAATTTCGTTTATCCTTCTGCCAATTGGTTATCATGCATGTGTGGAAGGCGAGGAATTTCAAGGTACAAAAAATGACACCACATGTGAGGTTGTTAAGTGCATTGTTGGAGAAGCAAGGGGCCATACTTGAAGATGAAGCGCCATACGTGAAAGAACTTATTATTTTTTCTTTTCCTAACCTGCACAGTGAAAAATGGAAATACAAAAGAACCAAACTGTGGCACAAGCTGGATATGGGCAACGGGAACAATTTAAAGGCGCTACAATGGGGAAAGGAAGCACCAACAGGCGGAGAAATGGATGACCAAGACTCCTCATCACTGGAGTCCTGGTCATCCATTTCTCCTCCTATTGGTGCTTCCTTTCCCCATTGTAGCACCTTTAGCTTGTTCCCGTCGCCCATATCCAGCTTGTGCCACAGTTTGGTTCTTTTGTATTTTCATTTTTCACTATGCAGGTTAGGAAAAGAGAAGATGATATGTTCTTTCACGTAAGGCGCTTCATCTTCAAGTATGGCCCCTTACTTCTCCAACAAAGCACTCAACAGCCTCACATGTGGTGTCATTTTTTGTACCTTGAAATTTATCGCCTTCCACACATGCATGATAACCAATTGGTAGAAGGATAAACGAAATTTCCCAGTCATAATAGCATATAGAAGTGGCACTCCCCAAGTTCTAACATGAACCATATCACATCCTCTTAGTGCTACATTCGTGACCAAGAACTTCAGTAACACCCGGACTATCGGCTTCAACTCATTCCTCTTCATCACAGAACCCTTACCTGGGTGGAATATTGCTGCTCTCATCGTATCTTCATCCCCAAATGCGTGAGGATGATTTCAATAATCAGACTCAGTCACATATTCGTAAAAAGCTAACCCTTTTGAATCGAACTTGGCTAGCTGTTTCAGTGTAGCAAATGAGAGCACAACTGTTTTATTCCCAACCCGTCCCCTGAGTTTGACTGTCCTTAGGGGGTCGGACCCTTCTTCCCGTTCTAGCGTGCTCATCCACGCCATGATACTATCGACATAAATTTTCCCCGTCGCATTCCCTTTGAAATCCACTAATGCCTCCCAACCTAAGTTTCAAAATTTCTCTGTGAATCCCGTGGCATTAAAGTCGGCCCTAAACACCTCTCTCTTGAAGCACATGTTATCTAAGATAGTGTTGCGTGCCCTCGGCTTGATAAGCTTGGGGTCCTTTATACAGTGGACCCTTCGTCCATTTGACCTTGTATGGTATATCCCCATGCTTTCTTATGGGTTGCTCAATAGATTCTTGTTCTTCTTGACCTTCCCTTCCTTCTGTTCTAGCCTCCTCATAAATGACTATGCTTTGACTCGTGGTTTTCCTTTTCTTAGCAGCACTTGTTTGAGGATTGGAGGAAGACTCGGGTGACTTCCCCTTATCCTTGCTACCATATGACTTTCTTCGTTATCCTGCACAGACATAACTATATAAACAGAGCAAGTTAGTCCCATCTCATTCAACTAATAAGTGTGGACTTCCACCAATCCTTCCCACACTTATGTGTTGCTATGGCTACCGGGCTTGTTGAACTATTTCAAAAGGCGTCTTTGTTAATTATTGAACAAGAATTTAAAACATATCTAAGTTACCAAGTTCCAATAACCAAGAACCTTAACATAAACATTATTCTTAATACATGTGATGTTCAACAAGCCCTACATGTCACATAATAGCCACATCCCTACCAAACAACATTGTCTAGCTACACCCAGCGCAGCCTTGCGCTGGTTTTTGCATTCTGGCGCAGCACGACGCCACCCCAGCGCAGCCCTGCGCTGGTTACTAGTACGCGTCCGTTTTTGCCATAAAATCTTCGTTTGAACTCCGTTATCTTCGATTCTTGCGGCCACGTCTTCGTTTTTCCGAGATCTATCACATCATCATTTAATATCTTCATTTAAAAGCCAATTGGTTTCTCCAAAATTGCATCCAATCCGCTCCAATTACCTGCAATTCAAATTAAACTCAAAGTAACCATGTTTTTTGATATAACTCACTTAAAATCACATAATTAACTACATCCTAACATGGTAAAACACCCTTTCATCACATCCCCACACTTACCCTTTGCTTGCCCCCAAGCAAAGCTTCTCTGCAACTATCTGACCATCATTAACAGTCACACTTCACTAATCTTCACCAATTCGATCTCAGTTAAGGTCTAAAGTCATGCCCCATTCTAGATTAGCATTAGATGTGTTAATTTAGTAAGTCAAAGTTATTCTGATTTTAAAAACAGAATTTGGCCGACTAAACCTAACATGCTTCTGGATTTTATTATCATGCAACACACCCCTCACAATGTTTCACTCAACTCGGTTTAGTATCTGGACTGGCATGTAATGCGCTAGTATGAATCACTCAAAAACCAAGTATGTAACTCTGTTATCATAGGCTTGTATAACAATCACTCCTTAACTGAAGACAATGCACATATCTAAAGGACTTACGGGTTTTTGGGTTTAGGGTAAAGGTAGGAAATATTTGGCTAAAAGTGGCTAAAATAAAATGGTAAAACAGTTTGAAAGACAATCCTTATTCACTATACTACTAATATTCATAATTTTGGTCATATTCGACTTATAACACAAACAACCTTCTTTTTTTCATTGCATTGTCTTTGTTTATTTTTTAGCTTTTTTTAACACATACATATAATTTCTAATAAACAAGCACAAGCACTTAACACTTTGGATGTCATCAATAATTGGTAGAGGTTTACGGGTCAATTTGGGTGACTATATAGGTTTAACAAAGGAACAGGTATAAGGCTCAAAGTTGGCTACTAAGGGTAATATTTTGGGGAAACGGATCAACACATAAATAAATAACAAGGTATCAACAGAAAAAGGGAATCCTAAGTTGCCTTTATCATGTATGTGCATATCTAGTCTATAACCTCAGCATGCATCAAATTACACAAGTTCTGCAACAGATAAACATCGGATCTACTCTCAACAAATGAAAATATCTTTAATTTATCATCTAGTAGGCTCAAGATCTCACTAAAGTGGGGAAATGGGTTGCCGATGTGTGCATGCTTTTATTACCAATAGCTTGTTAACCATAGTCAGGCAATTCTACACATTTTCTTTCTTAAAAACACATGCTGAAAACGGTTCATACTACTTCTCGATGAATTAGACCATGACCAAGGACCTCTACCAATAAGTTAGCTTTGAAAAGTTAATGATTTCACTGTAAAAATCCGGTTTTCAACGCAACTAAGCTTTGTTTAACCCTCTTTTTTTTCTTTTCTTTTTTTTTCAAATTTTCAATGTTTCCAATGTTTGTGTACATTTTCTAAACATTTCTCTCAGGTTCCCCCCATCCCCACACTTGAGATACATTGTCCTCAATGTATGGTTTTGTTCAATTCTAAATATAGGGATGTGGTTACCATATCAATCCATCATGCATGCAACACCTCTATGTGACTCAACTACTACTATTGACACAACTACACACACCATCCCAACACATAGCTTTTTATACACCACCAAGAACAAATAAAACATACAAGTCACAACCTAACCACCACCCGTACCACCCAAGTGAAGTTATACAACCACATCGAAACATAAAAAAAAATATAGAAACAGCACATGGACCTGATCATGAGTGCAACTCTGATCAGAGAGTGCTACTGCCATCATAGTTTGGTGGAGTATAAGGCGATCCCAATGAAAACTCATAAAAGCTCCTCTGTAAATGCTGCAATATCATACTCTGGCGGTCCACTGGTCCCTTCATCCTGTTGCTGTGGATATGGTGATATGTAAGGAGATGGTGTAGCCTGCGGATATCGCGGGAACCTATGTGATACCGCATGCGGCTCTAGAAGAGGGTTACCCTAATCCGGTGGTCGGGGTCTCAAAACCTTACTGTATCCCCTAATAAAATCCTGATCCCTCCTAATATTCTCCTGATGCACCCAATCTTCATTCCTCATCTCCTCCTGCCTATACATCATCAGCCTCTGAAATACCTGCCCCTCTGTTATCTGTTGAGACTGCCGGTCAAACATAATTTTATCACGGTTATGCCACACAGAAAAATCACTTGGGCGCAGCCAAAATAGAATTATGCAAGTATGTATATAATGTGGTCCTTATATTTACCCAACGGATGCAGAATCAGCTGTGAAGAACGCCAGGAAAGAGGAGTGGAAGAGTCGAATAAGAAGCATGTTTGATGTTACAGGAGTTGCCAGTTTGACAAGTTGGCCATTACGAAGAGCAAACTTGCAAGGATTCCCTCGGATGTTACTGTGGTTTGTAGTTAAAAACGTGATTCCAAGGACTAGTGATTTGGGAAAGGTAAGGTTTTGTGATGTGATGGTGTTAGCCGCGTTATTGACAGGGGAGCCGAAATGGTCGGCTCAACAATTGATTATGTATAATATGTGGGAAACAAGGGAGAAAGTAAGTAGGAAGATGATTCCGCATGCTAGGTTTTTGTCTAAGTTGTTGAAACGTCAGGGGGTAATTCAAAAAGGGGTGAAAGGTGGTAAAAGCAGGCAAATAGTGGTGGATACCGTTGTGTTTACTCGAGGCTCGGGTTGGATGTATGTGAAGACAAGAACAAGACATCAAATGAGGATACTTGGTTTGGGTAAATAGGTTGAATGCCAGAGATCAGATGTTGAGGAAGAGGAGCAGGAGGAGGTTGAAGTTAGAAGAGAGAATGTGATGGAAGAAGGAATTGAGGTTAATAGAGAAAGAGTTGGGGTAAATACTGAGGAGGTCGTTACACAACTTGTGACGGGAACGGTTGTTCTCGGTTTACCTCCTAAGATGCGAGGGACACTATATTATACATACTTGCATAATTCTAGTTCGGCTGCGCGCCCAAGTGATTTTTCTGTGTGGCCTAACCGTGAAAGGATTATGTTTGACCGGCAGTCTCAACAGATAGCAGAGGGGCAGGTATTTCAGAGGGTGATGATGTATAGGCAGGAGATGAGGGATGAAGATTGGGTGCATCAGGAGAATATTAGGAGGGATCAAGATTTTATTAGGGGATAAGTCAGGTTGTGAGACCCCGACCACTGGATTGGGGTAACCCTCTTCTAGAACCGCATGTAGTATCTCATGGGTTCCTGCGATATCCGCAGGCTACACCATCTCCTTAAATAGCACCATATCCACAGCAACAGGATGAAGGGACCAGTGGACCGCCAGAATATGATATTGTTGCATTGCAAAGGAGCTTTTATGAGTTTTCATTGGGTTCACTTTATACTCCACCAGACTATGATGGCAGTAGCACTCTCTGATCCGAGTTGCACTCATGATCAGGTCCATGGGCTCTTTCTATTTTTTTTATGTTTCGATGTGGTTGTATAACTTAACTTGGGTGGTACGGGTGGTGGTTGGGTTGTGACTTGTTTGTTTTACTTGTTCTTGTTGGTGTGTAAAAAGCTATGTGTTGGAATGGTATGTTTAGTTGTGTCAGTAGTAGTAATTGAGTCACATAGAGGTGTTGCATGCATGATGGATTGATACAGTAACCACATCCCTATATTTAGAATTGAACAAAACGATACATTGGGGACACTATATCCCAAGTGTGGGGATGGGGGAACTGAGGGAAATGCTTGGAAAATGTACACAAACATTGGAAACGTTGAAAATTTTGAAAAACAGAAAAAAAAAGAGGGTTAAGCAAAGCTTAGTTGCGTTGAAAACCGGATTTTTCAGTGAAATCATTAACTTTTCAAAGCTAACTTATTGGTAGAGGTCCTTGGTCATGGTCTAATTCATGGAGAAGTAGTATGAACCGTTTTCAGCATGTGTTTTTAAGAAAAAAAAATGTGTAGAATTGCCTGATTACGGTTAACAAGCTATTGGTAATAAAAGCATGTACACATCGGCAACCCATTTCCCCACTTTAGTGGAGATCTTGAGCCTACTAGATGATAGATTAACTTAAAGATATTTTCATTTGTTGAGAGTAGGCTAGATGTTTCTCTGTTGCAGAACTTGTGTAATTTGATACATGCTGAGATTATAGACTAGATGCACATAGATGATAACGGCAATTTAGGATTCCCTTTTTCTGTTGATACCTTGTTATTTATTTATGTATTGATCCATTTCCCCAAAATATTACCCTTAGTAGCCAACTTTGAGCCTTATTAGTGTTCGTTTGTTAAACCTATATAGTCACCCAAATTGACCCGTAAACCTTTACCAGTTATTGTTGACATCCAAGTGTTAAGTGCTTGTGTTTGTTTACTAGAAATTATATATATGTGTGTTAAAAAAAAGCTGAAAAAAAATCAAAGAAAATGCCATAAAAAAAGAAGGTTGTTTGTGTTATAGGTCAAATATGACCGAAGTTATGATTATTAGTAGTATAGTGAATAAGGATTGTCATTCAAACTGTTTGACCATTTTATTTTAGCCACTTTTAGCCAAATATTTCCTACCTTTACCCTAAGCCCAAAAAACCGTAAGTCCTTTAGATATGTGCATTGTCTATAGTTAAGGTGTAATTGTTATACAAGCCTATGATAACAGAGTTACATACTTGGTTTTTGAGTGATTCATACTAGCGCATTACATGCTAGTCCAGATACTAAACTGAGTTGAGTGAAACATTGTGAGGGGTGTGTTGCATGATAATAAAATCCAGAAGCATGTTAGGTTTAGTTGCGCAAATTCTGTTTTTAAAATGAGAGTAATTTTGACTTGCTGAATTAACACATCTAATGCTGATCTGAAATGGGGCATGACTTTAGACCTTAACTGAGAATTGGTAATGATTAGTGAAGTGTGACTGTTAATGATGGTCAGATAGTTGCAGAGAAGCTTTGCTTGGGGGCAAGCAAAGGGTAAGTGTGGGGATGTGATGAGAGGGTGTTTTACCATGTTAGGATGTAGTTAATTATGTGATTTTAAGTGAGTTATATCAAAAAACATGGTTACTTTGAGTTTAATTTGATTTGCAGGTAGTTGGAGCGGATTGGATGTAATTTTGGAGAAATCAAATGGCTTTTAAATAAAGATATCAAATGATGATGTGATATATCTCGGAAAAACGAAGACGTGGCCGCAAGAATCGAAGATAACGGAGTTCTAACGAAGATTTTATGGCAAAAACGGACGCGTACCGGTAACCAGCGCAGGGCTGCGCTGGGGGTGGCGCCAGAATGCAAAAACCAGTGCTGGTCTACGCTAAAATCAGGACGGGTCAGAGGAATTTGGTCCCCAGCGCAAGGATTTTTACCATATTTAAAGATAACTTCAACCCCAAAACGAAAAACCTAGAACCCTAGCCGTTTTTAAGCAACCAAACACACTTTTCATCATCCCAAACCTCAATCCAATTGGAATCAAAAACCTAGAACCCTAGCCGTTTTTGCGCATCTTACGTTCAGTCACACATGCCTTACGATGGAGCATGACGTCATTTAAATGTTGTTGACTTTTGTTTTACCTTTTTTTTTCTTTTTCTTTTCTTGTTCATTAACGTACATGAGCATTTGCTCATTTCTTCAATTCTTTTTCTAAATCTTATTATTATTATTATTATTATTATTATTATTATTATTATTATTATTATTATTATTATTATTATTATTATTATTATTATTATTATTATTATTATTATTATTATTATTGTTATTTCCATGCTCCACCTTAACCTTGTTTTGGCCACGCAAAATGTCCCGAGCATCTTCATATCTTCGATTCACCATCCGAACTCAACCTCAACCACGTTTAAGCTTCCAAATCCATCCAAATATGCCATTTAACCTACAATTACACGTAACTGCGTAGTTATCACATTCAAAGCATATAAACAATCAAACGACATTAAAAACCCATAATTAAGCATCTTAAACACCATGATTGACCCCGTCCATCACATTCCCACACTTACCTTTGATTGTCCCCAATCAAACCATCTCAAATGACGACTCATCTACTTAACAAATCACCTCCAATTCCTTCACCTATCGATTTTCCAAGGTCCCCAATCATACCCGTCTCGTAGACTTACACAATCAAGATTGACAATCTGGCGAGCAAGTGTTGCGCAATTTCAAAACAAGACTTGCCTATCCAAAACTAACATGCTTATTAGCATCTACATATGCTACACACCCCTCACAATGTTCACTCCTCTCGGTTTAATATCTGGACTAGCGTGTAATGTGCTAGTATATAACACTCAAAAAACCAAGAATGCGACTTCGTTATCATAGCTTTGTATAACAATCACGCATAAGCTATAAACAGTGCACATATCGAAAGGACTTATGGGCCTCCGGGTAAAGGTAGAATGGATTTGGTTCACAAATGGTTCAAAAACAGCGGGTTTCACACAAATGTCTGAACATCCTTATTCACATATCACAAGAACACACTAATACACAAACTTGCAAAATTGACCCATAACAATAACTTCTATTTTTGTATTTTTTTTTTTATTTTTTTACAACTATATATATTTTTTCTTTTTCTTTTTCTTTTTCTTTTCAATATTGAATAACTCAAACGGTAAACAACACGAACACATTGGATTCCAAAATTTTTATTCACAAAGGTAAATGGGTCGATTTGGGTGACAATATAGGTTTAACAAATGAATGATCTAGGCTTAACATGGTTTACTAATGAACGGGTCAACACAAATAACACAAGGGTATCACCAAAACAAGTAGGTTCCTACCATTTCCTTTCTCATCTATGCGCACATTTTGCCTAAAGCTTTAGCATGTATCGAATTACACAAATTCTGCAACTAAGAAGCATTTGGCCTACTCTCATGAAACAAAACATTTATATCACTAAACATCTAATAGGCTCATGGTCTCACACAGTAGGGAAATGGGCCGTCGACATGTAGCATATGCAAGTCCTATAAGCATGTTACCCCTGGTTAGGCATCTCTTTTCATTTCCTCTAAAAACGCTCACCAGAAACACTCTTATGAAACTTAAAGGGACAACCGTGATTGGGGATCTCGTACTTTCATATTTGGCAAAAGACACTTTAGCGATTGAAAATTTGGCTTTTGTGTCTGAAGAAAAGGGACAATTTTGCAAGATTTTCGTTAAAATTTTTCAAAAATTGTAAAAATCTTCAAAATTCCTCATTTTTCTTGCGATGGTAAGTACTCCACCTTACTTCCCTCGGGTCGCCCATCCCCACACTTGGGATACATTGTCCCTAATGTACGGTGTTTTATGTTTTTCAAAACCTCTATCACTCAACATGTTCACGTTTCAATGTTACCAACCCAAGCGGACTAACATCCCAAAAACAATAAAACAAAACATACTAAAAACAAAATAAATAAAGAAATAACTGCAAAAGTACAAAAATATACAAGATAAGGGACAGCACATGACCTGATTAAGAGGAGGGTGCTCATCTGTAAAATGGGCCAGGTGGTCCACCATAGAATCCCCTAAATGCTGGTAAAACTCTGTCATGTCCAAAACGCTTCCCAAGCATTGATCTCCTTGCTGTTGGGCTGATGATGATGACTGTGGCGGCTGCTGCTGAGACGGGTACTGGTAGGGCGGTGGCTAGTATGGATAAGAGCTCTGAAAATGGGGAGCAGTATACTCCTGTGGCAGCCACACGACCCGTGAACGTGGAGGCCTCGGCATACCTGGCCCGAGTGATGGCGTAGTGCTGTAATCCACGTAAGGTGGATTCTCCACGTAGGGAACCCCCGCACAATGATCCAGGTGCCTCCGATACTGATTTCATCAAATGATCGCATATTCAACTCCATTTGTGCTTCTATGTGACGAACCCTTCGGCTCTTATCAGCTGCTCATGTTTCCTCCTGCGGGTTTCTTCTATCCTGGAGTTCTGATCAAAGAGGCTCTGCTGCCACAAATCCCACGACTCATACTGAGGGAAATGTTCTTTTCTTCACACGAAATAAAGTGACTCCCTACACCTTGTACAGGAGTTTTATCTACCACAGGAATAAATTTTTGCCACGACTCATATTTTTGTGCCTGGTCTAAATTACCGGGGAATCGGTGCGCTTAGTTAGATAGTTTTATTTTAGTTTTTATTGCTTTTCTTAAAAATTTAAAGAAAAACGAAAATATTTTCCTTTTCTACTCTTTTAGTTTAAGTTTTGTTTTGTTCAGTATTACGCGTGGTTTGGTTGTTTGTGTCTGTGCATGTAATTCAGTTGCATGCAACATACACGTTATTCGGGCAAGACTTCACCATTAAATTACGATCCGGAAATTGAAAAGACAGCTAGAAGGAACAGAGCAATTCATCAAACCCGACCAACATCAAACATGAGCCATCACAGTAACCAATATAACCAACCTCCACCGAACCAACCTGGCCCAATATCACCACAACAAAACCCATTGGGTGATATGCCTCCAAGACCATTTCAAACAGCACCAACTCCAAGACAACAACAACCATTCCCACAATTTAACCCAGATCCAAACACTGGTGGTTCTAGAAAATTTCAGCAAGGCCGTCAAGAGCATGACGAGTGGGACGAACATTAGGAAAATGATCCAGCTTTTGAGGCCCCACAACAACAACAATAACCCAACCGACCATTAATGTAACATCGCGTATTTTCTAAACGTTTTTCCATTTAACAAAATTCCCAATTTATTAACTAAAATCCAATTTATTTCTTATTATTCCTATTATTTTGATTCGTTCTTATATATTTTTTTATATACATAACAAATACATATTTGTTCTTTTAAAATTAAGATCATAAAATTTATTTTAGAAGTTTATTTAAAACTTATTATTAGTTTAAAAAAATGATCAAATTATCTTGATTAACCCGACCCGTTTGCATATTGATAAGCCGAGTTCAAATTCGCCAAGGATAATGCAAATCAATACTAGAATCCTAATCAACTACCTAAACCGACTCTATCTGCTGTAAATTACGCATTATAATCAGTTCTAGGTCGGTTACTTTAGTGATTATCTTCTAATCGTTTAAACCGTCTATATCCCAAATCCTTAAACCCCTTAATTCGATCCCTTCTCTATAAATTGATCCCTGAAACTCATTCAGACTACGCTCGCCTCTTAAACCCCCAATACAATTCCATAAATCGTTCACTAAATCAATCCAGATCGTGCCTTATTCCTATTTCGGTTTACTGCATTATATCGGCCTATTCTGTAAGTTTATTTTCGATTAATTATTGTTATATGGTCGATTTTAAACACATAACAAAACCCCCATATCATGTTGACAAATCGTAGTCTGTATGAGCGAGATTGGATCATGTATGGGCTTAGGGTTTATAGGTGTATATATTTGGGGAAGATGACCTGCACCAAATCTGGTTATAAGATTCTGATCGGAATTAGAACCAAGTGGTCGCATAGACCAGCTGGTTGTCTGTTCGTTTAACAAGCAAAGGACCCAGGTTCGATCCTTGTTGTAACCGGGTTAGTGTTTTTTTTAAGAAACTGAATCTGCAGATAGATAGTTTATAAATCCACTAATAGAAATAACAACCAACTACTCTGGTAGACCATTTGGTTAGTGTGTTGCTTTTCAACCGTAAGGTTCCGAGTTCGAACCCTGTCACAACCGGTTTTGAACCCAATTATTTTTCTTTTTAAAACTGAATATTATATATTAACTGTTATTTAATAATAAATAATAATATAAACTTGTTTTAATCATAACTAATTCATAAAAATTCCGTTTTTAACGATTCAAAAGCCAAAGTTTTTCTAAAATTATTTCTAATCTAATGAACCAAAGATATAAACTTTTCGAGAAAAAAACATATACTTTTTATATTTTAACCTATAATCTTTTGTGTAAACAAATTGTTTTAGATACAAAATAATAGGCAATAATTTATAGAAATATATTTTTCATAGTTTTAAAAGTTATATCTTTTATTCTATGTAAGAAAATAATAAAAGCATTAACATTTAAGCGTCTTTCCCCAAAACTAGATAACCCTAACCGATCGACCTAAGAATTTTAGACTCGTTAAACTTGTGATGCTTAGACTTTATAAATGCTTAATCTAGGTTGATTTATTTGGAATCAATATACTTGCTGTTGCGTATTTGGGATTTTTGCTTGCTTGCTAAGGTGAGTATTACTTATCCCCTTTTTCGTTTTCACATTTTTGGGGTGATTCATGCACACATATTAAAACTTACCCATTCACATACACATTCTTTTTGAACTATTACAATTCATATACGTGTCTTGTTTATCTTCATGCTTGTGTTTGAACGTGAACGCAACTTACATGCTTATACTTAAACTCAGACATAACTTCGGTTATGGTGCTCTATAAGACATAACTTCGGTTATGGTGCTCTATCAGACATAACTTCGGTTATGGTGCTCTATCAGACATGACTTCGGTCGTGGTGCTCTATTAGACTTTACACGTGTTAAGGTGCTCGATATACATTTGTGAACAATATTGTTGAATTCTTATTTGTTACTTACATGTTTACATAACGCATGATATCACACGACACATGAATTGTACATTTTTTTATGAACTTGTTCTATATATACAAATCTAGGTAATGCTCACCAACATTATTGTTGACAAAATTATTTTCGTGCCTGTTTTAGGATAAGCTTGCTCGATGATCACTTAAGGCTTTGGACTTAGTTAAATTTAAATCAGATTTGTGTATTGTTTGTATTTTTGTTTGGAAATACAAACAAATTCATGATTACGTTCCGGACCGCAATCACCAATTTACCTTACATTAAGGTTTTATGTCCTTCTATGACCCTTAGCTACTACAACATATTAAGACAAATGAGTTTCACAAAAAATGATGCGTCTATGTGGTTGTGAAGACAAACACATTGGGTCACAAACGGTTTGTTATCACAGTGATGAGACTAATGTGGCTATGAAAACCAACACGTTGGGTTACAACGTGTCACTTAACATGGAAATGAGATTATGTAATAATGAAAACAAACATGTTTGGTTACAACAACTTGCAAGCATAAGAAAAGTTTAAGTATGAGCTACAACCCAAATAGGGAGCCCACTAAGTAAGATGTTTGCACATAGTATACAAAATGAGTCCAACTGTTGACCAGGCAAGAAAAACCTCTACCAGTTGGGGAGTAGGAACCTCTATCGATTGTTGAGCAGGTACGATGGCCTCTACCAGTCGTTGAGCAAGTTATTAGAACCTCTACCGACTGTTGAGTACGCATGATGACCCCTACCAATCGTTGAGTAGGTTATTAGGTACTCCACTGACTGTTGAGCAGATAATTCATCCTCCATCAGTTGTTGAGTGAATAAATGTAGCAAATGTAACAATTTTTTCGTAGTTCAACAGGTATGATAATACACACATACAAGCAAGTTTGTAAATGCAACAAGTATCAAGTATCGAATGTGACTTGTAATTGAGTTGTCCTAGAAGAGATTATGAGCCTAGGTGTGGTTTCACTAGTTGATGATTATAGCAAACAGTTCATATTAGCTACCCATGTTTTCAAGTATCACGAATAATCAAATGTGCAAATAGAATAGGTAATCAAATTCTCATGTATCAAGAAGAATCAAGTTTCACGCAACAAACAATCATTGTAGGATTAAGAATCAGGGATCAAGTTTTCAATAGTTTGGTTATCATGGAAATCAAGTTTGTGTTCGAAAAGACGAAGAATATGTGTTTAATACGTGAGAGAATGATGAAACACATAGTATAATCAAGGTTGTAAAGAATAGTGACTGTAAAAATAGTTGATGAATGAGTTAGTCTATAGGTCAAGAAAAGGAATAAAGTAGTCATATTTGTGGATGTAAATAACGAACTGTGTGATCTGAAGAGGGGTTCATCTTTGTCTAAGGTTGATTTTTAACTGCAGCTTTTGTTTTCAAATTTAATTGAGCATCTGGTATGAGAATCCTAATCATTTGTTTGGAAAACATTTTGGTTAATATATTTGTGTAAATAACTCAATTTAAAACATCAAAGTCATTTGAAAAGGGGTAAGTTTGTAAAACTAGATGAGATCTTTGTTAAAATAACGGCTGTTTACAGAACTGGTGAAGATTTCGATGAAAACATTAATTGCTGATTTTGAAATCAAGGTGTATACTATACAAAAATTAGAGTAATAATAAAAGTAGCCAAATCAATAGCCTTTTATTTTTAAACAATAGTGTTGACATTTGCAGTTTAAATCAACAAGTTTTCAAACAAGAGGACACAAGAAGTAATAAGGTTGTAATATACAGGTAAATGGTTATGTAACGGGGGAAACTCATAAAAGGCTGGAAATAGTAGAACACACATGACGTATTGCAAAAAGAAGCAGGTTTGTGATAGACACAAGGATCATAAAACTTAGACTAGGTGATATCAACAAGCAGGGGAATGGATTTTGTAACTCAGGAATTAACATAAAGTATGAAGTCAGGATGAAGCTTTGTAAAATATTATTAAGCTCAATCCTTTGAAGGAATTGAAAATCAAGGAAGAAGACACCAAGCCTAGGAATAAAGTCTTCAGCAGATTTCTCTTCGGGATGATGCATTGTAGTTCCACCGTGGATGATGTTGAAGATTCTTAGCATGAGGAAAGAGAATCAAAGGAAGGAGAAAGAAGCAAGATAAGAAGATACAAGATGGATTGGAGAAACACAAACAAATAGCAAGCAAGAAATAGGTCACTCATGTTGGACTCTTAAGGTTATAGTCTAGGTCATTTGTCTAATAACCTAATTCCCTATAACCATGGCTCTGATACCAATCTGTAACACCCCAACCGATGGCGGAAACATCAGGGTGCCACGTAGTGACGATTGTTCATAAGCTCATGGCACTATTAAAGTTGTAATATTATTAAATATTGAATTAAAGTTTCATACAGGATTTCCAAACAAAAATACAAACAATACACAAATCTGATTTAAATTTAACTAAGTCCAAAGCCTTAAGTGATCATCGAGCAAGCTTATCCTGAAACATGCACGAAAATAATTTTGTCAACAATAATGTTGGTGAGCATTACCTAGATTTGTATATATAGAACAAGTTCATAAAAAAATGTACAATTCATGTGTCGTGTGATATCAATGCGTTATGTAAACATGTAAGTAACAAATAAGAATTCAAGAATATAGTTCACAAATGTATATCGAGCACCTTAACACGTGTAAAGTCTAATAGAGCACCACGACCGAAGTCATGTCTAATAGAGCACCATAACCGAAGTTATGTCTGATAGAGCACCATAACCGAAGTTATGTCTTATAGAGCACCATAACCGAAGTTATGTCTGAGTTTAAGTATAAGCATGTAAGTTGCGTTCACGTTCAAACACAAGCATGAAGATAAACAAGACACGTATATGAATTGCAATAGTTCAAAAAGAATGTGTATGTGAATGGGTAAGTTTTAATATGTGTGCATGAATCACCCCAAAAATGTGAAAACGAAAAAGGGGATAAGTAATACTCACCTTAGCAAGCAAGCAAAAATCCCAAATACGCAACAGCAAGTATATTGATTCCAAATAAATCAACCTAGATTAAGCATTTATAAAGTCTAAGCATCACAAGTTTAACGAGTCTAAAATTCTTAGGTCGATCGGTTAGGGTTATCTAGTTTTGGGGAAAGACGCTTAAATGTTAATGCTTTTATTATTTTTTTACATAGAATAAAAGATATAACTTTTAAAACTATGAAAAATATATTTCTATAAATTATTGCCTATTATTTTGTAGCTAAAACAATTTGTTTATACAAAAGATTATAGGTTAAAATATAAAAAGTATATATTTTTTTCTCGAAAAGTTTATATCTTTGGTTCATTAGATTAGAAATAATTTTAGAAAAACTTTGGCTTTTGAATCGTTAAAAACGGAATTTTTATGAATTAGTTATGATTAAAACAAGTTTATATTATTATTTATTATTAAATAACAGTTAATATATAATATTCAGTTTTAAAAAGAAAAATAATTGGGTTCAAAACCGGTTGTGACAGGGTTCGAACTCGGAACCTTACGGTTGAAAAGCAACACACTAACCAAATGGTCTACCAGAGTAGTTGGTTGTTATTTCTGTTAGTGGATTTATAAACTATCTATCTGCAGATTCAGTTTCTTAAAATAAACACTAACTCGGTTACAACAAGGATCGAACCTGGGTCCTTTGCTTGTTAAACGAACAGACAACCAGCTGGTCTATGCGACCACTTGGTTCTAATTCCGATCAGAATCTTATAACCAGATTTGGTGCAGGTCATCTTCCCCAAATATATACACCTATAAACCCTAAGCCCATACATGATCCAATCTCGCTCATACAGACTACGATTTGTCAACATGATATGGGGGTTTTGTTATGTGTTTAAAATCGACCATATAACAATAATTAATCGAAAATAAACTTACAGAATAGGCCGATATAATGCAGTAAACCGAAATAGGAATAAGGCACGATCTGGATTGATTTAGTGAACGATTTATGGAATTGTATTGGGGGTTTAAGAGGCGAGCGTAGTCTGAATGAGTTTCAGGGATCAACTTATAGAGAAGGGATCGAATTAAGGGGTTTAAGGATTTGGGATATAGACGGTTTAAACGATTAGAAGATAATCACTAAATTAACCGACCTAGAACTGATTATAATGCGTAATTTACAGCAGATAGAGTCGGTTTAGGTAGTTGATTAGGATTCTAGTATTGATTTGCATTATCCTTGGCGAATTTGAACTCGGCTTATCAATATGCAAACGGGTCGGGTTAATCAAGATAATTTGATCATTTTTTTTAAACTAATAATAAGTTTTAAATAAACTTCTAAAATAAATTTTATGATCTTAATTTTACAAGAACAAATATGTATTTGTTATGTATATAAAAAATATATAAGAACGAATCAAAATAATAGGAATAATAAGAAATAAATTGGATTTTAGTTAATAAATTGGGAATTTTGTTAAATGGAAAAACGTTTAGAAAATACGCGATGTTACAATTAACCTTAAATCAACAACCATCACAAAACCGCAACCCAAGATCGCACAGTAATAGAGCAACAATTTCACTTTATGGAGATGACAGTATGCAGGGTGCAGCGGGTACTTTTAATGGTAGAGTTGCTAATTGGGATGAAGGAGTTGATGATGATGGGTACTACATGAATCAGGATCAGTTCGACTATGATGAGTATGATGAGTTCGGTCCGTAATATCAGCAGAGACATCAGCGAGGTTTAATATGAGGGGCAGAATTAAGGACAGAGAGGGATCCCTCAAAATCAGCCAAGAAATCAAGTGCGAGGGAATGGACAGAGACAATATGTAGATGGAGTACCTAGGGTGAACTACAAACCTCATGTACAAGGCGTTGGGAGCCACTTTATTCCTGTGGCCACCGAGCACACTTCACCTGTAGTACCACCACACCAGAACGGAAGGAGCTTTGAGGTTAGACCCCAATATTTGAACCACCTTCCGAGTTTCTATGGTAAGGCAGCAGAGGAACCCTATCTACACATTGCTGAGTTGAGCATTTGCAACACTATTTGGGGCCATGAGTTTTGCCAGGATGAGGTGAGGTTGATGATGTTTCAGTTCACCCTCAAGGGATTAAGCGAGGATATGGTACCATTCACTGCCTACTGGCAATATCTTCACATGGCAGGAGTTTCAACAACAGCTTTTAGAGGAATATTATACTATGACTTGCACTACTAAGGCTCGAGAGGCCATTAGAACCTTCCAACAACACTCGGGAGAACCGTTTCATGAAGCTTTCATAAGGTTTAAAGAATTTTTAAGGAAATGCCCACATCATCATATACCTACGTGGGAGCTGATAAGTCGTTTTATGACGGCTTATTACCTGAAGATGTTAGGGATTTAAATGCCAACAACAATGGTACGTTTTTGACTAACCATGAAGATGTGTATTGGGAACACATGGAGAGGTTGGCAGTGACTTCGAAGAGACAGGCTCGTACGAGTTGAAGAAGTAGGGCAGGTGCGTTAAAGGAAATTGCGTATGAGTCTGAGAAGAGGATTGCAAGTTTGGAGCACCAGACTGCACAACTGACAGCAGGTAAAGGCGTAGGAAAGGGTGAAGGAGCAAAAGCAGCGAGTTCTTTTGCAGTGTGCTCGATATGTGATGATTAGGGACATTTGGACGCAGATTGTCCTACACAGAAGGGGAGAAGTGAGCAAGTGAATCAACTGGGAGACCAACAGAAACAATATGATATGAATGCTAGTTCATATCATCGCCTGAGTTAGAACAAGGAAACACTAACTTAGCAGCGGATGATCCAAGGTCGAATATAATTCATGACCCACTGGAGTATAGGCAGAGAATGTGTTTTGAAGCTGAGGGAGGCGAGCATCCCGTTCGACCACCATGAGAGATATAGCAAGTATGAAGTCCGGCTGAAGACTCATAAACTTAGCGCTCTCGGGAGGCAGCCCGAGGTACGTGTTTTATTTTATTTTTTTCATTTGTATTGTGTGTTTTCGTTGTTTCATAGCCATTGCTGCAGCCAAGCGTGGGAAAGTTGTGCGGACATGATAGGTTTAGAGTATTCAATCCGATATGCATCAGAGTTGATGCGCGTTTGATGGGGGAGTGAATCAGGTCCATGTGCTCCTTCCTTTTCTTTTGCTGTTGCTTGTTTATGAAGTTGGTGGTGTGAAAATCTGTTCGTGAAGGGAATGGTTTGTTTTCTTACTTTGGGATGTTAGTCAGCTCTGGTAGGTAGTGACTGAGGAAGAACATGTGGAGTAGTGAAGGACTGAAAACCATACATTAGGGACAATGTATCCCAAGTGTGGGGATTGGTGACCCTAGGATAGTTGGGGGGAACACTTACACACGTGTGAGAAAAATTGAGAATTTTTTTTTAAATTCTGAAAGAAAAACATGAAATTTTTTTTTTCTCACAAGACGTCACCTTTTTCACTTGATCAGGCACAAAAGCCGAGTTTTCAGTTGCTAACGAGTCGTTTGCCGAGTATGAAAAATGAGACCCTTGATCATGGTCATCCCTTTAAGTTTCATGAGAGTTTTTCTGACAAGCGTCTTTATAGAAACTGAAAAGAGATGCATAACGAGGGGTAACATGCTTTTAGAAATTGCATATACTACATGTCGGCAACCTATATCCCTACTTTGTGAGACTTTGAGAGTGCTAGATTGATAGATATTGATATATATGTTCATTTGCTGAGAGTATGCCAAATGTTTCCTTGTTGCAGAATTTGTGTGGATTTGATACATGCTAAAGTTGTAGGCAGAACATGCACATAGATGAGAAAGACAATTTAGGAATCCCTTTTTGTTATGTTCGAAACCATGTGTTTGTGTTTTGTTGACCCGTTTACCAAAAATCACCCTTAGTAGCCCATGTTGAGCCTATACACTTTCATTTGATTAAACCTATAATATTACCCAAATTGACCCGTTTACCATGTGTAATAAATTGATGACATCCATTGTGTTTGTGTTTTGTTCAAGTGATTGAGTTATGTTTAAGTTGTGAAAAAAAAGAAAAAAAAATATATATGAAAAAAAAGAAAAAAAGAAAAAAAGAAAACAAGAAAAAATAGAAGTATGTGTTATGGGTCAAATACGCCAAAGTTGTTTGATTAGTGTGTTATTGTGTATTGTAAATAAGGATGGTCATTCAAACGTGTTGAAACCTTTGTTTTTAAACCAATTGATACCTACGGCTCCCTAGCACCAGAAGCTATTCGTTTCTTGACTAGGGTTCAACGGGTTGTCCACAGCAATTGTTCATCTCCAGGGGGCAAGGGTTTGTATTTAGCAGATTAGGGTTTGCGATTCAGAAAGGGGTGGCGGCGCAGCTTGTTGCCCGTCTACCCTCTATTTTGATGTAACTTGACAATTTTAAGAAATGGAATGACAGAGGATTTAGATTTTAAAAAAAAAATTGTTACCCAAATTATTCCTACCTTTACCCTAAGCCCAAAACCCGTAAGACCTTTTGATGTGTGCATAGTTTACAGCTTCTGTGTGATTGTCATACAAACCTATGATAAAAGGTTACATTCTTGGTTTTTGAGCGAATTATACTAGCGCATTACATGCTAGTCCAGAAATAAACCGAGAAGATCGATCATTGTGAGGGGTGTGTGGTGTATGTGTATGATAATAAGCATGTTAGGCATAGTTAGGCAAGTCTTGATTTTAAAATGTGCAACACTTGCTTGTCAGTCTGTCAATCTCGATTGTGTAAGTCTATGGGATGGATATGATCTGAGGCCTCGAAGATTAGTAACGATAAGGGAATTGGAAGTGGCTTGTTAACAAGGTAAGTAATGTTTTGTGAGGGTTTGATTGGGGACAATCAAAGGTAAGTGTGGGGATGTGATGAGAGGGTGTTTTACCATGTTAAGATGTAGTTAATTATGTAATTTTAAGTGATTTATATCATAAAACATCGTTACTTTGAGTTTGATTTGGATTACAGATAGTTGGAGCGGATTGGATGCAATTTTGGAGAAATCAAATGGCTTTTAAATGAAGATATCAAATGATGATGTGATAGATCTCGGAAAAACAAAGACTTGGCCGCAAGAATCGAAGAGGCAAAAACGGACGCGTACCAGTTACCAGCGCAGGGCTGCGCTGGGGGTGGCGCCGGGCTGTGCCAGAATGCAAAAACCAGCGCTGGTCTGTGCTAAAATCAGCACGGGTCAGAGGAATTTGGTCCCTAGCGCAAGGCTGCGCTGGGTGGGGCGCCGGGGGTCGGAAAAGTTACGAATTTGAAGGATTTTTACCATATTTAAAGATAACTTCAACCCAAACGAAAATACTTTGAACCCTGGCCGTTTTTTGAGCTCCCAAACACACTTTTCATCATCTCAAACCTCAATCTAATCAATCTTTTCATGCAATCATCATTCCAATCATTCATTGAAGATCCTATGATGAAGATGAGCGGCTAAACACTTTTGTAACCACCTCCGGGTGCACGGTTCGTTTGTGAAACCTTTAAACTTGTTTGATTTGGTTCTTGGATTGTTTTTCATTCAGTTGAAGAATATTTGTGGTTTTAATCATTTAAACAATTTACGAGTGTTTCAATTGCTTATCTTTTTATCATTCGCACTCGGTTTTCTTGCATCGTGAGCAATTTGATCATTGTGAAGGTAATTGATACACGTGGGTTGGTAATTGAACATGTTACTATTAAAAACTTGTGTTCGATTAACCCTTGAATTGAAACTTTTGATCAAAGCCATGTCTATGTGGTATCCTATTATTTAACCAGGTTTGGATGAATCATTGAACCGGAAGCTCGGAGGGGGTTGCTTCTTTAGTATTATTGTTTACAACTTTTTCCAATTCGTTTTCTGCAATTCAAGTTAATATCAAAGTAATTAGATTTTTAGCTTAATCCTTCACTTAAAAAACTACTATATCCACCAGTTCCCTATGGAGACGACTCACTTTCACTATACTATATTTTTACTTATTTTTTATTGACCCAACGACATCACATCGATCAGTAAAGCATGAACACTTTCATTTTTGTCCAAAGTGGTCGATGCAACAAACAAACATGACGATATGCCATGATCATAGAAAAAAACGTGTCACATGATCATGAATTGGCTCAACTAAAACAATATCTACAAATTCACAACAAAATTACTTGGATTCTTTATCAACCAAGCCATGGGTTCTAGAGAAAAGCAAAACTTCGCAAAATAGACAAAAGCGCTAAGGCGGCAAAACTTTAGCCCGCGCCTTAAATGGGTCTCTTTTTCTTACTATTTAAAAAGAATCATAGAAGGCTGAAATTAAGTTGATTTTTTTTCAAAGGCTAATATTCAGCATCCCTTTTTAGACGACGATTGCTAAATTTCAAAGGCATTACCATTACCATCATAAGGTAGCGTTTGGTATGATGGAATGGAAGGGGGAATGGAATGAACCATTACGAGGTAATGAAAAGTAGTGTGTTTGGTTGGTTAAAGGAATGGAATCACTCATTCCATAAGGCATTTCATTCCCTCAAAACCATTCGATCCACCCCCATGTTTTTTTTTTCATTCCATCCCTCATTCACTTTTTACTAACAACACCATGACCGACCACCACCACCACCCACCACCATCATCACCACCCACCACCGCTTCTGCCGCCACCACCCACCTCCGCCGTCATCACCCACCACCGTCGCCCACCACCGCTGCCGCCACCACCGCCGTCACCGCTTACCATTGTCATTGTCGTCGCCGCCACCACCCGCTACCACCCACCACCACCGCTATCCAACACCACCTAATGCCGCACACCACCGTCACCCACCCACCCACCGCTGCCTCCAACACCTCCCACCGTCACTCACCACAATTTCCTTTACCCACCACTACCGCCGCCACCCACCACCACCCATCACCGCCACTACTCACCATCGTCACCCACCCACCATCACCTCCATCCAGCTCCACCTCCACCCATCGCCATCGTTGCCACCACCCACCATCGTCGTTGCCACCACCCACCATCGTCGTCGCACCCACCACTGTCGTCGCCACCACCCACCATCGTCGTTGCCACCCACCACCATGCTACCACCACACACCGCCACTACTCACCATCGTCGCCCACCCACCATCACGGTCGTCCACCTCCACCTTCAACCGTCGCTACCACCGCCGCCGCCACCCACCACTGCCGCTATCGCCACATATCACCACCCACCACCACCACCTCCACCGACCACCACCCACCACAACCACTCACCTCCGATTTTATTCCTTCGTTTTATTCTACCTATCTAACGTTTTATTCTACCTATCTAACAACACAAAGTAATGTTTTGTTTCATTCCCACGTGGCAACCAAACAAGACATGGAATGGTAATGATCCATTCCATTACCTTGTCCATTCCATTACCTCGTCCATTCCATTCCCCCTCCATTCCATTACCTCATACCAAACAGACCCTAAGGTTTTTTATGCTGACTAAATGTATCCCACGCATTACCATCATAAGTGGCTTGCTTACTTGTCCGTTCCAGATTGGTTTTTTAGATATATCTATTTTGTAAAGGAAAAGTTCGATATGTATTTTCTTAACTTTTTTGTTAACTAGCCTATTTAAAAAAATTTTCTCAGAAAAAAAGTCTCTAATGTTTTGTTCACAAATCTTTCTCAATGGCAAGTATTACACATACATGTTTCACATATTAATAAAATAACTCACATTAAAATCCACTGAATGTCAACCAACTAATACAACAAACAGAGACAAATGAGAAGCTTTTTTAGACGTAAATAAACTAAATATCGCCCATAAAATACAATCAATTGTGACCTAGAAATTAGCTAGGTGGTGCGAGTTTTCTTGTAACATGGTATGGAGGCGGTACGTATGTTGGATAGGGAAGTACATTGATGAAAAGCTTCAGTCCCATCTGGCAATGTTTTCCAACACCACAAATATACCATTTCCTTCCCGGAGTCTGTAGAGTGATCACGTCGTAGCCACTACTGAGAGCTTCATAAGCAGTGGGAATGATACATTGTTGAAATGAAGATCCATTTACTCTAAATACATTATGTATTCCTTTTGGGTACCTGAAAACTGTGTCAATAACATATAGCTCGTTAGCAAATTTTTTTACAACATGCATTAGATTTCATACAAATACCGCATGACATATAGCACTATAGGTATAAATATGTACCAAGTTTATCTCCAACATAGAATTTCTTTCCCATGGCCCAAGCTTGGTAATCAAAGTTCAGGGTCCAGCCTTTATCATCTCCAACCACAAACACTTTGCCCGAAGGCGAAGGAGCAGGATAAACCGATGGAGGTGGAGGCGATGAATATTGAGGAAGCACGTTGATGAAAAGCTTCATACCACCTGACTCACAATGCTTGCCAACTCCGCATATGTACCATTTTCTTCCTGGAGTTGCAAGGGTTATCACGTCGTATCCACTAGTCAGAGCTTCATTTGTAGGAGGGATGATGCACTGTTGGAAAACAGTTCCATTGACTTTGAACACATTGTGCATTCCAGCAGCATATTTGAAAACTACATACATAACGCATACAAGCTAGCTTTATATATTTTACAACCACAATTAATATAGTATCTATCAATAAGTACATAATGCTCATAATATATAAAAGGGAACATACCAAGTTGATCTCCAACAACAAATTCCTTGTCTTTCGCCCAAGCTTGGTAATCGAAGTTTAGTGTCCATCCTTTTTCGTCGCCAACAGTAAACACCTTGGCTGAAACCGAAGTAGCTAGAGCTGCAATTGTTGCTGCGAGAAAGATGATGCACCACTTATGAATAGCCATCTTGGATCAGTTTTTTATAGTCTTATCTAGTTACTTGGTGTATATGTGATAGGGGCTTTAGATGATGTTGCTATTTATAGAGAGAGTTCAAACGATTTGAACAAGTTTTGGACGGCATGGCATCAAATGTTTGCTGGACCTAGTCTTGAACTTTATCCATTTAGACTTATTTTACTTTTTTGTATGTTTTGTCTACGAGAATTAGAATATGCAAAGAGGAATCATGTATTGAATTTCTTAATGCTTCATAAGATGAATAACATACATTTAGTGCATAACGACTTCTTCAAATAACTCATGATTATTTAAAAATTAAAACAAAATAATTGTTTGATTAAAAGATTCCATTCCTTGTTCGGTAGAATCTGGAACTTCATGCATGCCTGCTCTCTGACCATTTCTTTCATCATTTCATTCATATCAGACATATCAACCAAAACAAAGAAAATAATGAGCAACGTTTATATTAATGTTGATTGTTGATAGTCATTTGTTGGATCAAAGGTCATTTTGTTATTGATCTCTACATCCTTTTATGGGGATAACCACCAAAAAACAAAATCTAACAAATCACATGTGTAAAGTGTCGGCTAGATCTTGGCCGACATAGAAAACGGTGGAGCTAGATCTTAGTCGGCGGATAAAGGAGCCAACTACAATTAAACCACCTAGCAAAGATATAGTCGGTTCCTTTCACCAACTAAGATCTATGCCCCTCTTTTTCTTGGCCTACTAAGATTAGTCGTCTTCTTTACCCATGACTATGAATTAGCCGGCACTTTACACATGTAATTTACCATTGGGATCAACTAGGTCTTTGATTGCATACTATTCAACCGGCTTCTTTGGTCACCAACTAAGATCAACTAGGTCTTGTTAAACCATTACACTAGGACAAAACCATTGCCCACTTTTCTTCTTTAAACCAATATAAATAATACATCACCCACTAATGCTTTAATTTATTTTTTGTTTGTTTAGTAAACATTATTATAATGAAAGTGGTTAGTTAAATCACTATAAACTTTTGACGGTTGAGTTAGTTAAAGCGCCCGTGTCTACATTATAGTGTCGGCATTAATTTAGATATTCTACTACAGTTGGTCTTATAAAGATACCTAGTTTGTCTACTAGAAAATTTTTTACATATACATCTTGAAACCATAATATCTTGGGAAGCTTGCAACGGTGAGAACAAGAAAGAGAAAACAAGAGATGGAAAAGAACTTTGCATACCATAAGATTAACACACATAGAAACAGATTCAATTGCATATACACTTCGCTAACTACCTAATTTAGTCGGAAGTATCTAATTCTATCTAATAACTCTTTCTTATTCCTACTTTTTCATAATAATTGAATCTCCCTTGTCATATGACGATTTCACTTATAAAAGTTGTATTACAAAGCCTTCCAATATACCATTTTTCTTTGTTTAAAGCTCTTGTGTAAGTTATTGACAAAATGGAAGCAACTATGAGACGTTTTCTTTGGGCTGGATCTGGAAATGTTAAAAAGATACACTGGGTGGCTTAGGATCATGTCACTACCCCCAAGAAAAAAGGTGGGCATTACAAAACTTCTAGAGGCAAATAATGCTTTGCTAGCCAAATGGATTTGGAGGTATAGAAGTGAACCCAACAGTATATGGAGAAGAGTTATCGATGCTTGTCACAAGACTAGACATAATTGGGGTCCTCTTCCAATCAAAAGGGGTTTATCAGGAACTTGGAAGAACATTGTTACTTTATAGAGTAAGTTGCGTTTTAATGGGAAGAAGATTAGCTTCATTAATCAAAGGAGTTATTGGCGATGGCTCGAACATCTGATTTTGGCTAGACCCTTGACTTTTCGCAGATCCTCTAAATGAAGTGTGGCCAAATCTATTCAAATTAGAAAGAAAATTCATTTATGTGAAAGACCGTGTTAACGAGAGGAAAGGGTGGGTTTGGAGGTGGTCCAAGACAGTCAAACTCTGAACGGGCCGAATGTTACTTATGCAGCAACGTCAGCGCCTCATGGGGGGCACATAAGTGGTCTTGGTAGGGTGATTCAACAGGCGTTTCTCGGTCCATTCACTAAAAAATTTGGCTTTGAAAGAGAGATCTCAAGGGCCAAATTACATTATGAGCTGGTGCAATTGGACACCATTAAAATGCAACATTTTCGTATAGCGGGCGGAACTAGATCGCATACCCATTCTCTGAGCCTTACAACACAGGAACATCAGGTTTGGTTTAGTTCACTGTGTTATGTGTGGGTTATATAGCAAAACAGTGGAACACATCTTTAAAGCATGTCAAGTCGCTTCAGAGGTATGGTCTCATGTTGGTAATTGGTGCCATTTAGACTCCTTTTATGTTTTCTTCTTTCGTGACATTTTGGAAGAGCATAAAAGATTGCCATTTTGAAAAGATGGGAAAAAAATGATTCATGGGATACTCATGGTAGCGGCTTGGTGTATCTGCGAGGCAAGATATTCAAGGGCAAAAGCATTTGCGTCAAGCATATTATGATGAATATTAAGTTTCTCTCGTTTTTATGGCTTTCTAATATGTCCAAATTTAAGACCCTCCGTTGGAAGGAATGGTGTAACCTTCCTTTGTACATTTTGTAGATCGGTTTTTTTGTGCGAGGTTTCGCTTCTAGAACTCGCCTAGTTTTTTTGGTGTTGAGTGAAAGTTAATTTAAAAAAAAATATGAGTATTTCACTTGCCAAAATCATCTATATTACATTATAAAGAGTGAGCAATGGGTAAAAAGGTCCAAAATGTCAAAGTTAAGGTGGCAACTTAAAAGTCACAAGTGTAATTCTCTAAACTTGACCACTTTTCTTCCTTTTATGCCGTTGTCAATGCATTAAGATGCTTGTACCATGTGATGCATTAAGATGCTTGTACCATGTGCTTTTAACAAGTTTGACATCAATATTGTGCATTTAACATTGAAAGCAATTCATTACTCTTCATCAATGGCATCAACAGTTACCATCCTTCGCTCTTCTCTTACCAGCTTTAGTAATACATAGTATAAATTGAACTTATAATAATCTTTCAATTGTACCTACCCTCCTTCACTATATTCATGGGATAAATTTGTTCCAGAGGGTATGCTTCTCTTTAAATTGTTCTTCATCCGTCCTAACATCACCAGAATTCCAACAACAAGTGAGTTTTCTTTACAAATTCATTAATATTCATATAATGATATAATATTAATTTTTTTAATTTTATATTTTAATTTTAAAAAAAAATCTCTTTTTCTTTTGTGCAATGGGTTCTGTTGTTATTTCTCAAGTGAGAGATGATGTAGTGAATGCTTACAGTTTGTTTATATGCGAGAACCAATTGAGTTTTGTGCTTTTGTGAAGACAACCCTTCAAAGGTTTATGTTAATGGAACTAATATGAGCAACATCTGGGCAACCGTAACATTGGTGAATTCAAGCATTCTTTCTATATATAAGTTGCAAATTATTGTGGCTATCAATTAGATCAACTCTAATTCTTGTAAGTTGGGGTTCACTGAAATATTTGAATTTGTATAGGAGTTTTTATGGCAGGAAGTTGGGGTTCACTGAAACATTAAAATTGCATATGGAAGTACATAAGCAACTTCATGAACAGCTTGAGGTGTCAGATTGTTCTATTTTTTCCTTCCATTATGTTTTTCCCATGCATTTAGTTTGGTTAAAGGAGACACAATGGGCAGGTTGGGATGTTGTGTAACAGGTAAATACAGTTTTGGGTTGTAATGGGTTCTTCACCGCAGGATAAAATGGGTTGGGTTGGCCATCAACCAAATAATTTGTCCATTTTTGTTTCAAAATAGATACTGAATTATTACGATAATGATTTGTTTATTCAAAACAAAACAGTTTAGGGAGATTTAAATGATATAAAGTTGGTTAATAAGTTCAACCGGTTACAATATATTTAGAACCCGCCAACCTGGTTACAACCCGTTTACCTAACCAACCCATTTATATTTCACGCCCGCCGCAACGCGCGGGTTACCTACTAGTAATAAGTTGATAAGTGAGCCTTAGAAGCATAAGTTAAAAGAATTCTATTAAACAAGCATTGATAAGATAACTTAAAACATGCTTGGAGACCGCATAATGTGGGAAATCAGGGCAAAGAATTAAACACAAACACAAGAAATACAATTATATGCGAGCTCTTGCCTTCAATTCCTTCATTATTGGAAACTCAAAGCAACTCAACAACTAAAACCAAATATGTAACCCAATATTTAGAGAAAAAAAATGCTCGAATAGTATATGTGGTTTGGTCAACTTTCACCTCCACTGTTTTAAAATTACACTCCTAGTCTCTGACGCTTGCTAAGTCGTTACTCGGATAGTCCCTAGAGTGGATGACCGCTAGTTTATCTAATTAAGTGGGTGTGTGATGACAAAATTACCCTTACTTTTCATCAAATATAAGAAAATTTTGAATAATCATTTATCAATCGGCCCCACAATTATTTACTAAATATAAAAAATATAACCCCACCCCTTCTTCTTTCTCTATCCGAAAACCTAAATCATCTCTCTCTAAGAGCATTCGGATTAGGTCCATCAAATTTTGTGAGTAAAATCATATTTTAAAAACTAGTTTGAGGGGTTGTGAGTGCAGAAGAGAGAAAAAGTTATTGTTCATATGTATATTTGGGGAGACACTATTCCACCCCATATATTTTTTAATACTTTTTGAAAGTGGTTGTAAGTTGAGAAAAGAGAAAATGCAATAATAAAGGTATAAAAAATTATTTAATTGAAAATGAGAGAGAAAAATTAGTGATTTTTAGTGTAATTTGGTGGATAGAGATGGGGAAGCTGATGCGGAATGCTCTAAACCCACATCTCCCTCACTTCACCTTCATCGGTTCATACCGTTGCCATGACTCTGCCCCCCGCTACCGCACCAAATCAATTTGCAGACCGATCTTGGTTGGTGGATGTGATGTGATGTGATGGAGATAACATGTGATGGTGCGGCTCAATGGTAAGGGTTAGGGATGAGCTCGGGACGGTATCGGTACCAACCAATTCCGATCCCGAAAACTCCCGAAACCAATACCGATACTGATACCGATACCGAAAACATACGGTACGGTATCGGTTTGGTACCGGTATGGTATCGGTATTTTAAGGTACCTTAAAATACCGATACTATACCGATCCCGTACCGTTACCGAAAATACCGAAACCAAAAACCTCTAAATGTGAGTACCGATACCGATCGAACACCCTCAGTTTACTACGGGATTAGTTTGGGGTCGGTATCGGTTCGGTATTCAGTGCAATATGCTCATCCCTAGTAAGGGTTAGGTTTTATAGTTGCAGGTAAAGGTTGGGCGACACGGCTAGGAGAAAAAAAAACCTTGTTATTTCAAGTTATATGCAAGAAACATATAAAATGCATAATTCTTTGCATCTGTGTTTGGTTATTCTAGAGAGAGAAAGAGAGAGGGAAAAGAAGAAGAGGAGAGAAAAAAACCAAGAAGAAAAAAAAAAGAGAAAACCAGGGTCTAGTTGTAGATGGAGGTCAATGGATCTTACGTTTTCAAAGGTTGGTGGATAGAGTGGTGGTGTCGGGTGGCTAGTTGCAAATGGAGGTTAGTGGATTTTAGGTTTTCAAAGTGGTGGAGTCGGTGGGTTGCAAATGGAGGGTTGTGCAAGAGATGGTGGAGGTGTGGTGGTGGAATCGGGTTGTAGACTATGTTCTAAGAAGAAGGGGGTTGGTGGGTTGTTTAGGAAGAAGAAGTGGGTGGGTCCCTTTTAATTTTTGTTAATTATTTTATTTTTAAAGTAATGATATTTTTGTCATTTCACGTTCACTTAACCGGACAAACTAGCGACCATCCGCTCTATGGACTATCCGAGTAACTACTGTGTCAACGTTAGGGACTAGGAGTGTAATTTAAGAAGAAAGGGACTAAAGGTGAAAGTTGACCCAACCACATGGACCATTCGAGTATTTTTTTCTCCAATTGTGACAACCGTCGAATTCCCAGGTCAAGATCCGTACACACTCTCACAATTTTGTCATTTTCAATTATGCATTAGACATTTTTATAGTAAATATGTCACCCTGAGTATAGCAAAGCCCAAGATAGTTCAGTAAATTCGTTAGATTTTGCCATTTATGCATGCAACACCCGAATAATTTTAAAACAATTGGCATGACAATCAAACCACTCACACGCTCAACAGAGAGCAACCGAATGCTCGATTATTATGTACAAACAAAACAGGATTACACGTATCCATACACTGAGTTTAATGATTGATCAATCCAAAACATACGTAACACAAATTGATACACAAATCCAACATATGTTTAAACGTAAGTTAACACATGACATTTTATGTGAATAACACCATGTTATTATTATTTAACAACCACACATGTGATATCAATGATCTAACTCGACACTATGAACCCATAACCACGTCCCAACCAATTCCTACACATGATGAATTATTAAATTTCAACAAACATAGTATGTATGTATCACACACAAACAATCGGCCGCTTATATATATATACACACACATACATACACGGCCACACATACATGTGTGTGTTTTAATTAAACACTTCATGCCATCGATACATACACACACACACACCATACAATATGTATACACACATGCAAACATTCATATTAATTACAAGCCAAAACACAATACTACATGAGTTATACTAGAATCGAACATTAGCCAACCTACACATCCAACCTACACATCCAACTTACACATGTTGACCATCCCATTTCTCCTTGTTCTTTCCCTGGATTTCGGTCGATATGTTCCCAAGGCAAAAACATGTGTAGGCTAGTACCTAGGTCAACTTCTTAAACCAAAATGGAAACTACTTTTGCACAACAAGAACCCATGTTGTTTGACGATCCACAACAAGACATTTCCTTCCATTCCCACCATCTCCCTCTCGGTTATAGATTCAGGACGAAGGCCTTTGGTGGCCAATCACACACCTCACAAACACTTAAACCATCAAATACGTTACTCCATTCCTTTCCCTTTTACTTTGGCTCGAACAAACAGCCCCCACCCGACTCATGCAGCCCTTAAACATCATCAGGTAGCCTCTTCGAACCATCATTCAAGGACTAGAAGCTGCATCAAGAGAAGAATCGGCTTAGGGAACTCATTATTAGCTTGTTTATCCAACTTGTGTTGAGGTATGGCAAAACAAACTCAAACTTTATAGTAATCACATGATACGATCGACCTATGGTTCACCCGACCCCATACCAAACTCGCACACCACACACGCACGATTACAAAATGATATACTCGACCAACTTTGCAAAATTCGACATTAAACTACATTATATACACACGCATAATACATGAACACACTATACATATACATACACGTATATATTCATATATAAACCCATACATACTCCCATAGCATAATGAGGGTTTACGAGTGTATATGAAGAGGGACAAGATCCATAAAAGTCGTTTTTGAACTCAAAATATAACATACATGAAATGGTAATTTTAAGGAAAATATGTTAAAAGCCAAAAAAACATATGTTAAACAGGCTTTAACACAAGAAATGAAACACATGTGTTAATGGCATTTTTCACACAAAAGTTCTAAAACATTTGTTAATTTACTATGTATGTACAAACTTTGATGTATGTACCATGTGGTAACATATGGTGAACGAAGACACCGGTTTTCAGACGACTGACTATTTTATGGCTACAAATAACAACAATAATAAGAGTTTTCAAGATACACAAGTTACAACCGTACAACCTTTTGATGGTACAAATGATAATACTTGATAACCTTCACGTGTATGGACAATAACATAGTACACATAGTCTAAAAAACATACAAATCGGGTGAACAACTTGCATGGTAAATAATCAAGTACACAGACTTAAGTTGTCCTTAATAATCTAGGGCACCTTCATACGGACATTTCCACATCAAATCCAGTCCCATATTAGCAGTCAGACATCAGGTGAGTTTTCACTGCCCCTTTTCATTGTTTTACATTTGATAGGGGAAAGACATGCATACAAGTTTTCAGTTACATTTGACTATTATGTGAACATGAGACATAAGGTTCAGAGTACTCATAAAGCCCTCGTGTCATATATCATACTGTAACCATTAGCTATGGACTTAGCCATGGAACACTGGAATAGATCTATTAGATTGACACCCCCACTATTGGTTAGTCGCTCTAACTGGATTGCAGTTATCAAAATAGTGCTTGTATTTCACATTTATTCATTGTCTTTAGTGTACAATGGCGAGGCACAGCACGTCAACGTTTGGTTACGGGCTCATGTTAGTCACATATCAATCATTGTCTTAGCTAGGCAATGGTTCAGTCTATCATATATGGTTTACATATCCATTCATCAAAACTTGTGAACTCGCCAACTTTATTGTTGACATATTTTACTTGCATGTTTTTCAGGCAATTAAACATAGAGCTGGAACTTGAGGGAGTTGCGCATTGGCATCGTGGGATATTTGACCCGGTCTTTTGTTTGAATGATTTTAGAACTATATCATTTGAAGCTACGGTTTTAAGACAATATTTTCTTTTGATTTGTTAAACATTGTTGTCTTCTAACATATCCGAATTTATGAATTTGATGCTTGCATAATTCTTGTACTTGAAAACCTTTCGAAGTTGCATCACGTGTTTTCCCTTAGACGAGGTGTGACACTAATATTTATAACAAGCACTAACTAATCCTAAACCAACTCAAACTTCAAAAAAAAAATTATTCAAATAAATAAAATCAATAAATTTAACAACTTAAGCCAAAAAATTATTAAAATCTTAATTTTATCTTATTTACATAGAGTTAACTTTGTTGAAATTTTCTTCATACCAGGGTATGAGCATGAGTGTTTTAACTTTTGGATCAGCTTCATAGGTAACAAGCTATAAAATAGTGTTAAGATGGATAAAACATGGTTAAAGATTGTAATAGTTGACGTATGTTTTCATATTTCATATGCTTTTGATTCGACGTTTTTTGATTTTACTTATACTTCTCATTAAGTTCTATATATTTACATTGAAAACAACTAGTATATTAAAATTAACACTAATCTAGTACCAATCAAAGCGATCTCCTCTGGCACCTATTGGTACGTCAGGATTCAATTGGTCATAAACATCATAAGATACTGCTTTTAGAGAATCCTAGCATACCCATGGTTGGCATGAGTAGAACCACCACTTCACTTTCACTTAGGCCTGGGCCAAGTCAAAGGGGGGACCCTTCCCCCCCCCCCCCCCCCCAAAAAAAAAAAAGAATGAAATTGAATGTGAGAGTTTCCCGTCATACGGTCTCAGATGCCCCCCGAGAGGCATCCTTTCCTTGTTTGTTGGGTTGGTTCACCCCAACATCTGGATACTATATGACTAATAGAGTCAAACACTTAACTGCAACTGAATGCAAAAAGAATGTGGTTCCGGTTCTCCATTTTGTTAACTCTACCAGATAGAGTAGAAGCCGTCTTTTTTATAGTCTAATCAAAAGAAGAGTTAGATCCTGGCTCAGAAGGAACCCTAACTATATGCTTAACACATGCAAGTCGAAATTTGTTTTCTCACTTATCAATAAAGTATGGTGTTGTTATACAAGTATTTTCACAATCAAATTATATATTTATATAATGTAAAACAAATCATGACAGTTATCTAGGACACATACATAAAATCACTATGTAATTTACCCAAATGTAAACTACTGAAAGACATTTAGTTAATGTATTTTAAAATACCCATCAAATGCAATAATTATTGCAATAATTATAATTATACTTTCTAAAGAGGTATCCCGGTAGTATCATGTGGTGTACCACATATTAGCTTGATATATATTAAAACCATGTCTTGTTTGTTTAGTAACGAGTATAACCACCATCGTCAACCACCATGGTTGTTGGTGACCATTACCACCATCTCTATTCTTCTCTCACTCACTCATGTTTTGTGCTCTACATTCACCATCTCTCTCTAAACTGTTTCATAAGACCGTGCATTATGGAGTAACGCCTCCCTTCACATGGCATGGAGGGGCATTACACACTGCCCCTAGAAGCATTAGACTTGGTGAAAGCCGATGTGATTCAAAGGCCATTAGCCCACTAACCCTAGAGACAAACAACATTCCCATTTGATTCATGGGAATTAATTCCCTCACCCAATGTAAAAAAACAAGCGGCGTACCTTTTCATTCCATCCAATCAATGATTTAAACAATTTTTTAATTTATATAATTTAAATACTATGGGTAGTAGATACTTAAAACTAGTGAAACCATTACGGGGTGTAGTGGAAAAAAGCGATTTAAGATAGTAGTATGGTGATACGTCAATGATGTATAAGACATTTTATTACATGGCGGTTAAAGTTTATGTGATCATAACATATAGCCTAGTTTACATTAATAATTGTTAGTTTGAAGCCTCCAAATTATCAGTTGTGTAGTTTCGTGTGTTTGCTAACAAATTGAAACCCCATACACATTCAACGTCGAAAGCCAATTCCGGAGACCATTTAACGTCGTATTACGAAGATCTTTGTCACTAATCTACCGGAAGGATGTAATGGGGCTGATTTAGCGAGTAGAGTTCGTGAGTTTGGACAGATTTTTGATCTTTACATTGCAAGAAAAGAGATAAAAGAGGTAATCTCTCTGGCTTTGTTTCCATGTTGGACGTGAAAGATATGTTGGAATTACTCAGAAGCCTGAGAAGTATTCGTATGGGGGAAAGTAAGTTGTGGTTCAATATTGCTCGTTTCGTTTTAAAAGATGGAGAAATCAACACCGCAAGAGACGAATCGATACCAAAGAAGTCTGGTAATGCCAATGGTTACGAGGGCGCGGAACAAGCGGGATCAAAGGTTGAATCAGGCGAGAGATCGTTTAAAGACATGCTTGTAGGGAGAACCATTACTATTGACGATCAAGTAAATGGTTTCTCTGCGTTGCATGGAAGAGCAATAATCGTTAGAATGATTGACGTGGAAGCGCTGAAAAGTATTTATTTCCTATTGAATGATATCTTCTCGGGATCTGGTAAGGTATAGTATATTGGCGGTCTTGATTTGTTGATTTCCTTCGATGATCCGAAGATGGCGGCACATGTGCTTGAGGCTGTCAAACAGGCTAGTGATAAAGTATCTTCAAATTGTTTATGGGAAGGCCAGACGTTGAGTTTCGAGAGGTTGGCTTGGGCAAAGGTGCACGGTATTCCTTTGCATTTGTTTACATATGGTGTAATCAACGAAGTCGGTAGTATGTTTGGAAAAGTAGTCCATAAAGCATGTAATGCGAATACAAATGTTGACTTATCCATCGAATGTGTTGCGGTATTGGTTGGCGATGGAAGAAGACTGTCCGAGGAGATTTTAGGTATTACCTGCTATCGTATACCGGTACAGGTGAAAGTGATTTTACATTGAAGGGTTGTCAGGGTATTAAGGTAAGCGCAAATCGAAAATGGAAATGTAATTTAATACCTGATTTAATGGGGTCATCAATGATGGAGGTGATGAGATGAAAGGTTACTAATTACTTTCGGCCTAAGCACATGAAATCCAAAACGTCATTGTAAACCCTTATCCACCTAACCTAAAAAGACTGATTTACCCCAATACGAATGCATCAAATGTTTGTACTTTAGGCAATTAAATTTATACTTACTTAACTTTTGCAGGAATCCTTCCCTCATACTTTATATATAGTATAGATTATACAAGTGCGATTGACCTATGAAACAAAAGTAAAAGTTCTAAGCATCAAAGGTTATCATTGGCTAATTTGTTTTTTTTTATGTTGAACTTTGTTAGACAAAAACAACATTAGACAAAAACAACAATAGCCCCCCAAGCCAGATAGAGGAGCACTCAAACATAATATCAACTTATTTATAGACATGTTTTTTGTACCATAAGAAACCAATTAACCAATTGATTTCACATTTTCACATACTTCGTGCATTTTTACCTCTTTACCCAAGAATCACTTCTCATTTCTTTCCATATCTTCCATCAATCAATGATCACGATCCTTTAAACGTTATCCTCCAACTAGCAATAATTATTTATACTTTGAATTATTAAATCAAATTGCGATGTTATAACTATTTCTCTCTTTATTAAAGTAGTGACACTTCAATAGCGTCACAATGCTAACACGCGAACCAATTTAAAAAAAAAACATTTTTTACATAACATTCCGTACCGATTCGATACGATACCTGACTTTTGGTTGATTTAACTTTAAATACTAGTACCAAACACTAATCATTTTCGGTATCATTACTAGTGCCTATTTTCTGTCGTTTCCACGAGCGATACTTTCAATACCAGTATCAACTCAGTACTGATACAACAATTACGCTTCCCATGTCAACACGCGGGGTACCTTTTATAAGTTATAAGTTATAACTATAGCAATAAATGGTTTGATGAAACCGAAAACGCAATAAAGTTTCCAATAAACAAAAAAAGGAGTTTGACATCTCCCTCCATATATAAACATTTCTCTAACAACATTTTTGCATCCCATCGTCTCCATCCATCGGTGTTTTGTTTTCCTCTCTTTTGACTCCCAAAACAAACACAAACATATTCGACCTATACATACACTCTTCCCTATATCTATACACCGACCCGCCGGAAACGTTCGCCGGAGATGTCATCGCCGCCGGAAGAGGTGCCGGATCCGCCGGCGACCACAGAAATGTTACATAAAACAAAACTGATTCAGTTTTTAGGGAGAAATACGCCGATTGTTTTGCAGAATGATAACGGACCCTGTCCTCTTCTCGCTATTTGTAATTCTTTATATCTCTTTCTTTACCGTTTTTAGGGTTTTATTATTATTATTTTTATTATTTATGTTGGTGTAATGTTAATTAGGAGAATATTTTGTTTTAGAAAAGTTATGTTTCATTTTTGTTTGTGATGGTTTTGGAAATTGTGGATGTTTTAGGGCTGAAATGGAATTGGAGGTTGGGAATTGATTCTGTTGGTGGTTATGAGTGTAGGTCTTGATTGAGACATAAAGGAATTTGATTATGATGGAACTCTATTTGATGATATTTTTATGTTAATTGGTTGTATGTATGGAAATTTAGTGATGGATGTGCCCTTATGATCAGTTTTATTGGATTAGTCTAACATTTCATTTACTAGATCATCTGTTTATAATGGTATTTGTTTTATTTATTTTATTTTTTAATGGCTTGTGTAATTTGTAGGTTATTTCGATTTTCGATAGTGATGAGAATTGTTTATGTTTGTGTTATGGAAAGTTTAGGTTATTGAATTGTTATTTGGAAATTAAAGGTTGAGATCTTTACTCTATTAGGGCTTATGTGAGTGCAGGTGAGGGTTGTAACAGAATAAAATTTTGATTATAATGAAACTTTACTTGATGAAATTAGTGATATTTTGATGTTATTTGCTTGTATTTGTGGAAAATTAGCGATAGATGCACTCTTTATGAGCTTTTTAGGTCTGAATTAGAATTGAAGGTTTTGAGGGCAAGGAGGGTGAAGCAGAAGGAAATTTTGTTATAATGGAACTCTATTTGATGAAATTAATGGTATTTTAATGTTATATGGTTGTATTTATTGAAATCAGTGATCGATAGAACCTTATGATCAATTTTATTGGATTAGTCTAAACAATGTGTAACGTTTCATTTGGTAGATCATTTGTGTTTAAGGGTGTTTTGTTTTTCTTTTTAAAAGCATTGTGATGTTAGAGTTTGTTAGGATGTTAATTAGGAAATTGTTGTCCGCTTGTGTAATTTGTAGGTTATTTGGACAATGATGTAAATTGTTTACGTCTGTCTTATAGGTGTTTGGGTTGTTAGTTTGAAATTAACAGCAGGTTTTGTATTTGTAACGGTTTTGGACATTTTTGTGAGTATTTTAGGTCTGAATTAGAATTCAAGGTTATGAGTGCAAGGAGGGTTGAAGCACAAGGAAATTTTATTATAATAAACTCGCTTAGATGAAATTAATCATATTTTAATGTTATTTGGTTGTATTTATCGAAAATTAGTGATAGATGTACCACTATGGTCAGTTTTATTGGATTAGTCTAAACAAAGTCTAAGATTTCATTTGGTAGATCATCTGTTCTTAAGGGTTTTTTTAATGGTATTGTGATGTTAGAATTTGTTAGGATGTTAATTAGGAAATTATTGTTGGTTTGTGTAGTTTGTAGATTATTTGGACAGTGATGTGAATTGTTCATGTCTGTGTTATAGAAGTTTAGGTTGTTGAGCTGTTAATTAGGAAATTAACACCAGATTTTCTGTTTGTGATGGTTTTGGACATCTTTTTGTGAACTATTTAGGTTTGAATTGGGATTAAAGGTTGCGAATTAAGTATTAACTCTATTAGCGGTTATGAATGCTGGTTAAGGTTAGAACAGAAGGGAATTTGATTATAAAGGAAGGAAGTTATGATATTATATGGTTGTATTTATGGAAAAGTAGTGATAGATGTATTGTTGTGATCGGTTTCAATGGATTAGTCTAAGTACTGTCTTTAATTTTGTAGATCATCTTTTGTTGTGTTGCGTATTTTGCTTATTAATGTTGCTACTGGTTTTCTGGTTTTGTGATTTTTCACATCTTTTGTGAAAACTTTAGGTCTGAGTTTTAATTGAGGGTTGAGACTTGGGAATTAACTTTATTAGCGGTTATGAGCATAGTTATCAAAAGCCATCGCCTTGACCGCCTAGGCGACCAATTTCCTAGAAGCCACCAGATCTCGCTTTTCCCTCCTAGATAAAAAAAGCCACGATCTGATTTTTAAAACCTAATCCCTTGACTATTATAATCGACCAATACTTACCAATTTATAGAGATATATCTAAATCTCAATCAAATCTTTTTTTAAATATATTTGATTTTTAAAACACTTATAGATATTGAATTATTTTCAATATATAAACACCTCAACTCATCCATCAACTGATTTTGTCTACTACATAGTTATCAAAGGCTAAATCAGTCAGTTTATATGTATATTATTTTATAAGATGATTGTTATTTGTAACAATTTGGTGATTTTTTTTACTTTTTTATTTGCGTTTTTTTTTTCTCAAGCCCGCGCTTTTTTTGCGCTTCTCGCCTAGGCCACAGGCGGAGCCTAAGCGCCTTGAGTGCGCCTTACGCCTTTGATAACTATGTTTAATTTTGTAGATCATCTTTTGTTGTGTTGCGTATTTTGCTTATTAATGTTGCTACTGGTTTTCTGGTTTTGTGATTTTTCACATCTTTTGTGAAAACTTTAGGTCTGAGTTTTAATTGAAGGTTGAGACTTGGGAATTAACTTTATTAGCGGTTATGAGTGCAGGTCATGGTTAAATTTGAAAGGAATTTGATTTATAATGGAACCCTACTTTGATAAAATTAACGATATTTCAGTGTTGTTTTTGTTGTATTAATGGAAAAGTAGTAATAGATGTACCCTTATGATCAGTTTCATTGGATTAGTCTAAGAAATGTCTTTAACGTTAATTTTCTAGATCATCTTTTGTTGCGTCGAGTTATATGCTTATTAATGCGGCGCAACATTGTTTTTGTAGTTTTGTGACTTTAAGGTGGTCTTCGGGAACATAGAATTACAAATTGTATTTTGTTGATCAATTTGTGTCAGGTAATGTTCTCTTGCTCAGAAACAATTTGAATCTGAGTGCGGATGTGGCTGAAGTATCACAGGAGAAGCTCCTTTCCCTCGTGGCAGAGCGGTTGATCGATTCCAACAGCAATGTTAATGTAATCTTTTATTTATATTGTTCATTTATCCATCACATTGTGGATATGAGTTTTTAAGGTTAGAAGTTAAGTGGATAAACTGTTCTTGTCTCTTTTTTGGATTGCTTTTGATCCCTTTAATTGGGTACAGAATAAAGATGCAGGGTACATCGAAAATCAACAACAGAACATTTCTGATGCTATTGATTTGCTCCCACGACTTACAACTGGCATTGATGTGAACTTAAAATTCACGAGGTACGTTCATTTTTCTTATGATAGATTTTTCTCTTTTCTAGCCCCTAACTGACGAGACAGTATTAAATTGTTGCAGAATTGATGATTTTGAGTTCACCAGAGAGTGTGCGATATTCGATTTATTGGACATACCACTTTATCATGGTTGGATCGTTGATCCTCAGGCATGTTTTCTTAACCGTTGCATCTAATATGATCGTGTAAACATCTGTATTTTTATGCTTTTAGTGGATTATGTTAGGATTCTGAAACCGCAAAAGCCATTGGGTTAAAGTCCTACAATACACTGATGGGTGAACTTGTTGCCCTTGAAACCCAAAATCCAGAAAGTGAAGTAAAGAACTCCGAAGAAGATTTTGTTGATTTTGTTGCTGCAACAACAGCAAGTTTAGGTGTTCCTTCACCTTCGTTATCTACGACAAAATCTTTTGATGAGAAAAAGGAAAGAAAAGGAGATCTTGAAGAGGAAGAAGAGTTGTTGAGAGCCTTGAAACTTTCAGAGACTGAAAATGATGTAACAGTTGATGATACGTCTAAGAATAACCAATCTGAAAATCCAAAAGATTCATCCCTCAATAGTCAAGATCCCGAAAATGTTGACATGTTAACTTTTCAGACGGATCAGATGCAATATGTTAGTTCTCCTTTGCAAGATAAACTTCATGATCAAATAGAGGCAGCATCTAAGAAGCCTAATATTTTGGTCAAATCAGAAATGGCCATGGATGGTAGAGATAAATCAAATCCTGCGTCACTTGTCAATACCCATGTGGAAGATTCTCCAGGTGAAAAGATACAGGATCAGGGTGAATCAGATCTTGCACCACCTGTACATACCCATGTGGATAATTCTACAATGCAATATGTTAGTACTCCTTCGCAAGATAAATTTCACGAACAAATAGAGGCATCAGCTGAGAAGCATGATACGTTGATTAAATCAGAAACGGGCATGGACGTTCAAGATGAATCAGATCTTGCGCCACCTGTCAATACCTGTGTGGAAGATTCTTCTATTGAAAACGTACAGGATCAGGAAAAATCAGGTATTGCACCACCTGTCAATACCCATGTGGATAATCCTCCAATTGAAAAGATACAGGATAAATCAGTTGAGGGCAATGCTGTAAATTTAGAATCATCGAAGGACTTAACACAATCCAATGATGGATCCAAATCCATGTGCTTAACTGAAAGTGGTGATGGAAGTGAACCCATTTATGAAGGTGAAGAACACATACATGAAACGAGCACCGCAAATTATGAAAATGGTGAACCAATGTATGAAGGTGAGGTCGTTTTAGCAGAACAAGTGGATAAAGTTAGCAGTAGCGCAGAGGAGACAAAGGGCATAGTTGGAATTACACCTAAGCAAGGTATTATAATTTTAATGTTTTTTAAAATGTTCACCTCGACTCAGCATAAACTTAAGGTGCTTATTTTTCTATTAGGGGAACTGATCAGGAATTTTCTGAAGAACAGTGCAAATCAGCTAACTATATATGGGTAGGTATTGCTTTATAATGTTATGCACATTTATCTTATACTACAAAGTATAAGCGGTATTTATTTTGCTAATTTGATGCTTGCAGGTTATTTTCTTTGCAAGATGGCCTAAAAGAACGTGAACTATGTGTGTTCTTCCGCAATAACCACTTTAACACAATGTTCAAGGTTAGTTGATGTGTGTACTTTGTAGTTTAATAATAGTTTAATGTTGTGCACTGTCATGTTAACAAATGCTTTTATTTATAGTTTGAGGGAGAATTATACCTTTTAGCTACAGATCAAGGTTATATTAATCAACCTGATTTGGTATGGGAAAAGCTTAATGAGGTATGCTTTTCTTCATGATTTATGTGGTTAGCTTTTAAGATTTTATATGTTTTGATTCTTAAATTATATGGTGATATACATGTTTTTAGGTAAATGGAAATACAATATATATGACCGGAAGTTTTAAGGAATTTAATGCTGAAAACCCTGAACCCCGTTCATGGGATGAGCAGAATGCATTGGCTAATACCGCTGTAAGTACCACCTTCATTTAAATATATACCGGCTTTGATTTGGGTAATTTCATGTATGCCTCTGAACAACTAAATTTTATGTTTTTTCAACCAAAAAAACTTAAGTCAAGTATACTCGTTTGGAATACTTGTAATTTAATTGCTGTTTCATATTTACCCATTTCATTAAAATTCATTTAATAGTATGATCTTTACACCCTTGTCTTTCTCCTTGCACTCGAAACTCTCATATCCTAATGCAAGTTTTAAGGGAATGGTTTAGATGTTATAAAACATAAAATATATCAATAGATATATTTTTATATCGAGATTTTTTTATTTGGGTAAACATAATGCTATATCAAGTTTTGAACAGATATATGAAATTGTCCTTTCTTGAATTTTCATAATGCATATATACTAAAATGCTGTTGTATATTTTTCATTCATCTTGTGTGCATTTCACTTCAGTTTTTGTATTTCAGGATTATATTGCAAGCATTGACAATGCAGCACAAGAGAATACCAGCTTTAAGTAAGTGTCTGCCTTTTTGTGTTTCCGGTATATTGTTTAGGAAGTCGTTTTGACACTTTGCTAAATGATTTATTTCTTTCTAAAATTAACTAATATAGAGGAATATTGAAGAACATAATCAATATCATCAATTAATTTATGACAATAATAATGGACAAATACATAAATGTAAGATATTCTTTTCGTGTTTTATGGCAGCTCGGATTTGCAATTGGCTATAGCTCTTCAACAACAAGAATTTGAGCAACAACAACAGCAGCAACAGCAGCAGCAGCAGACTAAACAAAATATGCCACAATCAAGTAGCATTGGACAGTCGGGGCTTGTCACAGGTCCACAGGTATACTATCTCTTATTTGGAGAATTTTAGTTGTGCCAATTTATCCGTACATGTTAAGTAACTAAGATCTTGGCTAAGAGTTGTTTAAAAACATACTTATTTAGTTATTTGGAATACTACATCTGAGGGTGTGATCGGTTGGGTTGGTGGGTTGAATAATTGAACCTTAATATGACCCAGATATCTCTTCATCTTAAAAACATCAACTGTACTCATACACACCTAAAAAATTGTGTAACCTGAACCCGTTACCCGTTTATCTAAACCAGTCAAACTGGTTGGTGGGATGTAATTAAGTTTTAAGCGGGTTGTAAAGATGTTAAAGTGTTGGGGTGTAACCAAGTGTTAAACGGGTTAAACAAGTCAACCCGAACAAAGTTTGTTTAATCAAATAGATATAATTGTTTACGTAGTAGGTTGTTCATAAATTTTCAGCACGTGCAGCCGTCAAAGCCCCGGAACTCATCATCTTCATCAAAGCAAGAATCAAAATCATCAAAGGAAAAGTGCATTGTGATGTGAAAATGCCCACAGGTTTTTTTTGTAAATGTTTGCCTTGTATTTTGACATTTTCAACTTTGTTTAACATCCGAAATATCAACTTTTAACATGAATAAATATCAAGGGTTGTAGAAATTTTTCTTCATTTTTTCATCTTTAATTTTCTAGGAAATTAAATCTCCTAGAAACATAGTGGATGATTATTTTCTAGTTAAAGAAAAATTGCAAATTTAATTAAATACAGGCGGAGTTCATAGTGTTTTTTTTTAAAGAAATTTGTTTAGTTGTTCCACTAGGACCACTACACTTAAGTTATTTAGTGTTTAGTTATTGTTCAAATTCCTATGTTGCATTGATATGGCGGTGAGTGATCGTATTTTTTTATTTTATTTGCTAGTTATTGAGGTAGATTGTCAATCCACAACACATAAGTTTTACAATGCTTTTAATTAAGTATGGAATAACTAACGAAAAAAGAAAAATTATATTTGAAAATTCAGTCCAATCAGCTATCCGGTTTATCCGGTCATTCTAGCAATCCGGTTTTTTCTTAAATGGTGACTTTTATATGAGTGACCTAATGTTACACTGTCTAATCGGCAGCCCTAGCTAATGTCTGCCTCAGACTACGTTGTCTTAACTGGGCCCGCGCTGGTGTATCAGACTTGATTATAGCGTTCCCCCAGAAACCATACTGCCTCCACACGAGTTTCCTCGTTGGAGTAACAGTTGGGTGAAAACCGGGGGGTGGCTCAGGATCAAACGCTACTCGGTGCGTTTGTCACCATCATTGCCCGGATGCCGTAGAAAATGAGCAGAGTGGGAATTGAACCTCGATAACAAGAAGCACTAAGTCTTTCCCCAACTACTCCATCACTACCTCATTGGCATCCGCTAATTCATATGAAGACGTCTAAGAGAATTTGGTACAGAAAACAACAGTTAGATGTCAAAGAACTATAGAACACGTCAACAAGTGACATAAAGCAGTTATAGCAAGTCAAATGCTCTATAAAATAAAATAATTTTAAATGTAATACGAGCCCACATGTCAATAAAATTTGATATAAATGAGTTGGGAGATATTAAAACAGGTTGAATTTAAGAAGCATAAATTCCTTTATCTCTTTGTTTTTTGAAAGGTCAAATGAGGCTTTTATTAACCACCACCACAACCAAAACTTACCAAGAAGCTAAGCAGCAAATCTACAAACTATACAACGCCCACAACACCATACAAACAATTAGGAAACACAAGAAGCGACAGAGCCTTACAAAGACTACATTGAAATTTATGTCTCCTAAACCATCTCCATTGTTGGAATGAGGTCTCCGGCAGCTTACATCTTTTGGATATCCACCAGTATGTTTCTTCTATAATCTTCTCAACTACTTGATAAGCTGGGGTCCCTAAACCATTGAAAATCTTTTGGTTCCTTTTGTTCCATCGTCGCCAAATTGTCAATAGAAATGTCGTGTATACCACGTGTTTCTTGTACTCTTGTGTCATGTGGTGTCCCTAAACGGAAGCTTACCCAAACGCAAACTTGCCACCACACCATCTGAGCAAACCAACAATCAACCAGTAGGTGTTGCGCTAATTTTGAGATTAAACCACATGACGAACACGTAGGGTTTAAATTTGGAAGCCCTCTAAGGATCAGCGCATCCGCTGATCTATTAATTTGTAAACTTTATGAATAGTAGAATGACATTTGTGATTTTGTGAAGTTATAAAGGTAAATTTTGTCATTTTAGTGTCTTAGGGTTTTCCTTCATAAGCCTAAATTTTCTCTCTAACCTTTGCACTCCCCCATCTCTCTCTACTGCTTATTCTCTCTGCCTTTTCACAATCTAGAAACCACCGCCGCATAGTGGCGGTGGTAGTGGTGGGTCGGGGTGTATATTGTCGCTGCATTCTTTCTCTATAACATATGCACTCTCTCTCTCTCTCTCTCTCTCTCTATAATCGTTAAGTCTCCCTGCCTTTTCTATCTCTAGAAATCACCGCCGCTGGTGGGTGGTTGTGTATACCGTCGCTGCACTTTCTCTAACTGTTAGTCATTGTGCATTTTCTCTATCTAAAACCCACTCCCGCATGGCGGTTGGGGTGGGGGTGGGGGTGGGGGTGGGTACCATCTTTGCACTATGTTTCTCAAACCTCTGCATTCTCTCTCTTTCTAACATCAACCTTAGTCACTCTATTCTTTCTCTCTCTAGAACCACCGACGTTGTCGGTGTCGATGGCTGTTTGTAACGCTTTAAACGTTGAAGGTTTTCACTGACGATTTGTTTTTTGTTTTGTGGCTTAGTTGGTCGTAATGGTTTACTGATCCTTGGCTGTGGGTTTCTGTTAGCCTATTTGTATGATATGTAGTTGAGCCTCATGCTTAAAAATCTATTGTGCTTCAAGGCTTGTACTCTTGGGATTACTAAGTCGGCGATGATGGTGGCTTGCTTCTTGGCATGGCAACTACAGTTGCATCCGTAGCGGCACTGATTCGTCGTATGGTGGTGGCGATGTGACCAATTTGAACAGTAGAGTGGCTTTTGTTGCTTAGCGGCGGTGTCATCGATTTCCCCATCTATTAATTTGCAAACTTTTTCAAAAACATAATGACATGTTTGTGATTTTGTGAAGTTATAGGGATATTTTCATCATTTTGGTGTCTTGGGTTTTCCCTTAAATCTTCATTTTGTATCACTAACCGATTTGTATAGTAACCGATACAAACACTAGTGTGGCTCTGAGCCGTTGTAGTCGTAAATGGCGTGGGGTCCCATTTATTGTTTTTTGTCGGCAATGATGATGGCCTGGTTCTTGGCATGCCAAATCAGGTTGCAGTCGTAGAGGCTCTGAGTCGTTGCTTCAACGATGATATTCAAGATATGAGTCGATTGATTCTGCTCTTTTTTGTGAATCTTTGTTTGTGTAAGTTTGAAGACTATGGTTTATTTTGGGGATTATAGCATTCAAATTAGGTTCATCATCCCCATCCGCTTATTACACTAAAAATCAGTATATTTTCTTTCTCTTTTTTAATTAAATAATACTTTTGCATATCTTTTTCATGACCTTTTCTCTCTCCTCCATTCACAACCACTTTAAAAAATATTAAAAAATAAATGCGGGAGAATAGTCTCTCCCAAAATATACAGATGAACAGTAACATTTTTTCCTTTTTCCACTCATAACCACTTCCTAAAATACGAGGGATTCACTCACAAATATATGGGGAACATCCATTTTTTAGTGACAAACTTTTTTAACACCTTTAATTGCACATTTACCTTGCACTTGTAAGGATTTGAACATATAACCTGACATTTGTAAGTGTAGGACCGATTCTTGTCAAACAAAAAAAGACTCCCTTGGTTTTATACCCAAATCAAATGCGGAAACAAATATTTGAGCTTTGGAAGATTATCTATATGAAACAATCAAGTAGACAACAAGATAAACAATCAAAGACACGCGGATTTGATTAGGCTTACGCAAAGCAAAGATTACAAGAGACTCTCTAGCACCTAATGGATACACCATAGGATACACACATAAATGAGAGTTCTTATGAGCCATGGGGGAGGCTAAGGATATTTATCCAATATGTTAGTCTCCCTATAAACGTTATCTAATCAAGCCAAAGACCTAGACGACTAATCACTAGCTGGGGACAATCATAAAATGCACTAATAGTAAGGAGAAACACCATACTACTAGACCAATAGGTCATGAGTATATAGGGAACCTACTATGAATAGTCTTAGAATATGAGGTGGTATTAAACCGAATTAACAATAATTTAGTTATGGAAATTGATTATGAATTAGGTAACGGTTGTAAGGCTGATCGGAGTGGGGTGGCGCCCCCTCCACCCTAGCCAATTTTTGTCCAATAGTGCTCACTTCCTCATTTCTTGAGCGCCATTCATGGGCGCTATTGAGAGCCTACGAGTACAATAACAAAGGAAAACTGTAGAGTTTGGTGGGCCATTTAATATTTTACCATTTGATGATGGCCAATTCCAAAAATAAAAGATATAAACCCTCTATATACATTCTTTCACACTCAATCCATTTTTTAACCTAACCCACAGTACATTCTACAATATTGTTTTTCTATTCAATTTTCAAATGGCAAATCGACATTGGACTGTGGAAGAAGAAATTTCTTTGGCCACGAGTTGGGTTACCACACTCAAGCAAGGAGGACTACATGGCTATACGATACAGTTTTGAAACACAATTCTGATTATATTCCATCACCAAACGGGTGACAACCATTGTGACATATATGCCACAACTGGAAAGTTTATCTCTCTTTGAACAAAGTGTGTAACATTTGAAAGGTTATTTATCATTGCGTTGAATCGAAAGAGGGGTTTAAATGAGGATGAGGTGATTGAGGCGACCCGTACCAAGTATCTATTATGCACAAAATAAATTTCCCAACATTGCAGTTTGGAAAATTATGAGACACCACTTTGCACAACAATAATCATGTCTTTTATATTTCTGTGTGGTTTTTAATATTAACATTTTGTATTTTTGTTTTCAATGTTATGTATTTTTGTTTTCTTAAATGTTATTTTATTTTGTTGCATTTAAATAAAAAACAAAATAAAATAAATAATTAAATGATTGGGCAATAATGAGAGGACTTAATTCAATTTTTTGAGCGATACTGAAAAGAGGCAATGAAGCATTATAGTGATGCACTACTTCAGAAAAACACATTTCTTTACACGCAAATAATGACACACGCTCATTAATGACAATAAAAAACGTGTGGCATAAAAAACTGTCATGGTTTATAAAATATGATAAATTTGTGACACGATTTTTTTGTGTGTCATTAATTTAGTGTCATAATTTACCTTTTCTCCCTTCCTCATCTATTCATTCACCCACCTGTATATACACCTTCTTTATAACCCTAACTCAAAATCCTACATTTACTCTCCTAAGGATCGAATGACACCACACCACACAGTCGTCTCCACCACCCCACTTCCACTAATGCTTATATTGCAATGGGTTTTTAGTATATATATACGCATTAGATTATACCCCGGGAGCATCCCGGGGTTAAAAAAAATCTAATATTAATAAACAAACGAAAAGAGTAAATAACTTAAACATATCACTAAGTGAAATAACGATGTAGGCATCGAATTAAGTAATATATAACACATGCATAACATAGGTTTAATCAAGATGCACTAACTTGCTACTACGCCATCAATGCTAATGCAACAGTGCAGTATGGTGATTGATCATCGATTTGCAGTTGTTCATATGCTAGGTATACATCCTCAATAGTGGCAGCTGCACATAGCATTGTCAAATCTTTGATGCCTGAAATATCCTCAAAATACATGCCAAAAACAGTAAGAAATAACAAAGTAGAAAACTATTTAGCATGTGTCGACTATAAATGGGTAGAGTGCAAGTAAATGAGTCTATTTAGCCAAATTTAAATTGAGCTAATGATATGCTTTTGGGACCAATACACATCAATCCTCCGTATTCTTGTTAAAACCAAGACACAAATACATCAGCTAACTGGATTAAGTAGCATCTTAACAACAAATTAATGCTATAAACTTGACATGACAAGATTGTAAACATCATATTGAAAATATAAGAATTGCTCTGTTTCCAAAAGAGGTTACCTTAATGAGTAGTAACCTCATGTTGAATGATGATAATCTGTAAGAGCTGTTACATCTTTTACCACATCTTTTAGTCTTGGTAAACCCTAACATAAGACACAACATAATTAAACGATTGCACTGAAAAGATCGTAACATCGGAACTCCAAACAAACAAATATGAATCGGAATATGAACTTAATCTTTATAAACCTTAAGACCAAACAAACATTGATTTGAACTCAAAACCTAGACAAGATTCATAAAAATAGAACATAAGAATAATAAAAAACGCTAGATTTGTAAACATATAAACCATAACATAATTAATTCACAAACAAAACTGAGAAAGATGAAAGCCAATTGTTACATGAAAGTTTCACACTGGAAAAGGATAGCAAGGGGTTGAAGATCAAAAGCGGTGACCTGTGGTGGTGACAGGAGTTCTTAGTCGACAATGGTAGGTGAATGAAAGGGAGAAAGAGGATAGCCGCCATGGAAGGATCTTTGGAGAAGAGAGGGGCTTTGGATTTTAAGATTTGAGTGATAATGGTGTGCAGAAGAAGAAATATTACATAGATGCGATTGTAAGGTTTCAAAAAGTTTTTTTTTTTGTTTTATTAGTTGGTTCAAGGGTGGGGGGTGGGGAGGTGGTCTCTTTGAGTACCATGTAGGATTTAGTGCTTTGGTTTATTAATATAAATATACATAAATATAGATTTTATTATGAAATTTATTCATTTTGTAATTATAAATATAAATATGAATCCAGGGTGATTCGTAATTTAATAGAATGTTTTTAGGTAAATAAAAGCATGACACGCAAAATGAATGTCCGTGTATCAAAAAAGAGAGTCATAAATGTGTGTCATTAAAAATGACATGACACGCATGTGCATGTAATGTTAATTTTATGACATGTCCTTCAACGACTTTTTTGTGTGTCATAAACACCTTTTTATGATGCACAATGTGCGTCAAAAAATATAATTTTTCTAGTAGTAACGTGACGGTGTGATGGCAGAATAGAGTTTCACACTATGCAGTCTAAACATTTAACCGTTAGGAATTCTCATAAAATTGACGTATAAATAAATTTAATTTTAAGAATTTAAGGAATAATTTATGGTTTGTAATTAATGAGTTTGGAAACTTGAACATGTAATCAATATATAAAATATCGGATTACAATATTTTTTTATAAATTATTAAGTGGTAATTAACATTTAGGCAACAAAGCTCACACTACAAGAAACTTTGTCTAACACATTGACCTTTATTAACGACGTGTCATCGAGTCGTCGGTACAAGTTTGGTGCCCGAAGGTTCGACGCTAAAGGTCTTAAATGCCGTCGTTAAATGATCATCGGAGCAGGTAAACCTTTAGATTTCTTAGACCTCACAACCCCATTCTCGTATGATTGAGCTTTAGGGTCGTCAAATCGACCAATTGAAGGATCTAATGATGTGGCAGATTGAGTTCCAGAGCGAGCGTGCTAGGGCTGCAGGTTTCGAGCCTCCTTCACTGCCACCGCCACGATAGTGTCCTGAGGCATCTCCACTTACAGTTCAAATCCTTCACTGCCACTTCCATAGTCCAACTTGTTGGCAGTCTGTTTTTTGGTATCGTAATATCGGATGTATCTTTTGATCTAGTACGTATTCATATATTATATAAAGTTATTGGTTGTTTACATATGTAATGTGTGTTATATTGATGTTTTATATTGTATGTATGGAATGTTTGATTGTTTACACATCACACAATTTTTTGGTTTAATGAACACATATAGTGTTTTTTAAAAATAACATATTAGAAAAAAAATTATATTAATTTAAATTTAAATATAAATATAAACAAATAACTGAAATAGATAAATAAAATTAATCCTATATGCTATGACCCACGTATAGCATCATACATGGTGTATACGTGTCCACCAAAACCACAAAATTTGTGTGTGGCGTACAAATCTATACGCCATGTACAACTGTCCCAAGTCAGACCTCATATGAACCTCATTGCGAAGTTGCCACCTATACGTCACGTATGATTATATATGAGGCGTATTGGTGACGATGGGTGATCAAAACAAATTGGGTGTGTGTGAATACCCATGTAATAAGGTGAAAAGATAATGACATTCAAGATGGGATTTGCCAAATAAAGCAAACGAAATTATATTGTAATTTATATAATCTTTTTCTTATAATAGAAAAGAGTTTACAAGCTTATTAAGGCCAAGGTTTTTCAAATTTCCAGCTTGCATTTGGCCATGTGTTGTTTTTCACACCAATATAGAGTCCTTCTGGTCTAACCAACCAATAACAATGTACAGTACCAAAAGCTTGTTTTTCACACATATCCCGAACATGATTATCAACCAAATTTACAGCTATATATTTTGAACCCCACCAAAGCTGGCCCGAAAACAAGGTCTTGGTTGCAAAGCAAAAGGACCAGTCATAACTTGCATGGTAAGGAAGGATATGATCTCCAAGATCGTCGTCTTTTGATCTCACATGAAGTTTGATATCTGCAGGGATATCATTGATTACAAACATATGAAATCTATAAAATACTATACATCGACTTTCTATGCTGGGATCATCAGCAATAGAAGTATTTAAAATCGATGCCAAGAAGAAGAAAACGATGAACACGAAGCTACGCATTTTTAAACTAGCAACAGCTAATGAAAAGATGGTTTTTGCAACTTGCAAGTACCTTCATTCTTGATATATATATATATGCAACTACCTTGATTCTCACTTTAATGTGTTTAGTTAATGTTTTTGTAATATTATAAATATATTGAGTAATAACTAAATGCTAAAGTTTGAACAATATTGTTGACTGAAAATGTTGCGCATTTACTGCATTAATATTCTTTTTGTTTGTACCAAATATTTTAGTCATATGCCTTTTATGAAAATCTTATATCAATCGTACAAAATACGAAAGTTACATCACAATTGAAGGTAGACGGGTAACAAGTTGCGCCGTCACCCCTTTCTGAATTGCAAACCCTAGTCTACCAAAAACAAATCCTTGCCTCCCTGGAGATGAACTATTGCTGTGGACGACCCGTTGGACCCTGGTCAACAAACGAATAGCTTCTGATGCTAGGGAGCCAAAAGTATCAAAGGCCAAAGGGATAAAGACATGTTGGTTCTCTGCACAAGCTTTAGCATGCTTATCTACTTTCTTTGATTTCGCCTTTCTCGATGCTTGCCCAGCTACAAGCCATGTTTCCTTTAACCCAACCAAAGGAGATACCCCTGTGAGGTTCACGCAAGCATGTTCCCCCCTCTCCCAACCAAAGACAAGCAGATCTGCTGGTCGCAGGGTGGATCTCCCTTCCGCAGGGTCTGTAAGAAAATTTACAGGGGCCTCCTTTTTGGCAGAAATCCCAGCTCTTCTCAGGATGTCCCACAAAACGTCTCTCACCCAGTCATGCCGGTATTTGAACCTAGGGAGCTCTTTGCAATGAATTGCGTACTCTCCATATTTATCTATGCAAGCTTTACGGTAGATGGGGCATGTTTCATCTTCTGGAGTACTAGTTTCCTCCTTATGGTTTGATCACTTTTACAATACTTATCCAAATAGTTTATTTTTTGCATTTGGACATTTGTGGTTTCCAAAATTTACAATTTTCATCCAAATGGTTAACCTAATCCAGTTGTTTAATCAAACCCACCACATATGGTGATAAGAAATCGTCGCAGCTAGCCACTGTTGACATCACGACATCTGTTGACCAAAGAAATATTTTTTTGCTTGAAATTCGGCATTCTACCAGAAAACATAATCAACAGTACATCCCTTTGTATCCTTCACAGTCGGTCGAACAAAACCTCCGACCAGTTCACCCGGTGCTCGTTTTCTCAGAGGTCCACGTGGATCCCGGTATGGTGTTTAGCATAGGACTGCAATTCGACGTCCTTTCCATTGGAATTGAATGTTCGATGGCGGTTGCATCGGTGCAACGGGATCCGGAGTAATATAAGAACCACCGGCATGATATAAATGATGATAATTCCACTGCTGATGTGGTTAGTGGTTTGCTGCCTTTGACATAATGTAATTTTGACTACTCTTTTGTTATGGTTGTGTTATAGTTTTATTATTCCTTTACGTTTTAAAAGAAATAATGAGTAATTATGAATTATTCAGATGTTGTTGCTAGATCCAATTTATTATAGAGAAAGTATACGGTATAAAGCTCCTAAACGTAAAAAGTGTAGGAAGCCATTACAAGCTGCCACCTGTCAACTTAACTAAACCATGATTAACCTACTTAAACTCTAATTAACTTCAATTGCAGTTAAACCCAAGGGCAAAACTTTTTTCTCTATAACTGATTACTACAATCACGCCCTTTTACCGTAAACGATTTCATAACATACGTGAACGATATCAAATTCGAATTATACATCATCAGTCGATCAAAATACATTATTCGAAGAACAAACAAATCAAGTACAACAAATAAAAAACTAAACATAAATGAAGAACAACGCAAAAAAAAAAAACGATTATAGAGAATCATTCCAAAAACAAAAAACAGAGCATTGTTACTAGATGTAAATGAAAAAGATGAAATGTATAAACATAAATGAATTCTCTCATTTTGAAAAACCCACCACTTGAAACATGCTCTGTTTTTTTATAAAAAAATAGAGCATCATACTGAAGAGAAAGTGAGAGATGATGAGTTGTTTTGGTCCATTCATTAAACGTGCGTCCAAAAATAAATATGAGTGCGTCCAAAATATTTAAAGGTGCGTCCAAAAATAATTTATTATATAATGAGTGCGTCCAAAATTCTGGGCAAAAATTATCCAATACTTCATTTCTGAAAGGTGCGTCCAAAATTTTTATAAAGGTGCGTCCTAACAACAAGATTACTCTCCAATGGCTTCTTTATCTCTCACTAATTCACTAACCTCCCTATATTCCCAAATCCTTAACCAATCCTGTAACCCCATCATTCAACCAACTCTCCTTCCACAAATCCCCTGTTCTTTCACACCCATTTTAATACAATATATGCATCCTTTCTGCTGCCTTCCCACCGATCACAATAATCCCATGCCCATCACTCCCAATTATCCCAAAAATATTAATAATATTAATAACAATAATAACAATTACGGCAGCAACAACAATAAGATATCGGATTCGGTACGGACGATGAGGTTGGGGATCAAAGGGATGTCAAGATTAATGATATTGTAGGGGATGGGATATCTGGGGTGTGATTCGTATCTGTTCTCCGTCGGTAAGATTGATGATTAGAATCTTAAATAATCTAGAACTTGACTTGAGTTTGTTTGTTTAGTTGTTTGATTATGTAAGTAAATTCATTTGACTCAAAACAGCAATCTTTAAAACCAGAGTAATAATAATAGCTACCAACAAAACCATTTAAAGAACATGAATGTCGTTGAAATGCGTTTAAATTTTTTAAAGACTGTTGTTGAAAGTAGAACATTTAAAGACGCACCTTGTTCTTTAAATGCGTTTAAATTTTTGTAAGTGCGTTTAAAAGCCCCTGTTTTCACCAACTTCGTCTTCTTCGTCTGCAACTTATTTTTAACCTAATTTTTATGTTTAATCATACTTATTGAAACAAAATCGAAAGTATTTGACAACTACTACGAGCGTTTATTCATAATTCTATTTTTTCGTATGATTAATTGTCTCAGTGTAAATCTCTGTTTTCTAATTTTTACGTATTCGTTCATTGTAATCAGATGTTTTTTGTTATTTTGATAGTGTAATCAATCAGATTGGTTTAATCGATTTCAATTTTTGAAAAAATTTGTTTTGATTGATTATGTTGTTACGATTTGAAAAAAAATTTAGACGTTTTTTCTTAATTTACCCTTTGTTAGTTTGACCCAAGTATGATTAGGGTTTTTAACCACCATCCAGCCATCTTGTTAATTTAATGGTCCAGATTGCTTCTTACGCTTTGTATGTTAAGGTAGCTTTGTACAATATCTCTTCCCTTTATTATAAGATCATAGATATTATTTTCCTATGATTGAACATTATGGAAGTTATAAAAAGGGATGAGGTTAATTAAAAAATTGGATCTTGTACCTCATGCGTTACTATTTTCAATATAAACTGAAATCACTAATATGCCCTTCACTTAAATGGGGTTAACTAATTAGCTAAAAATTACAACTTTTGGAAACCATAAGGATACAAATACTATATATAAACTATTTTAATGAAAGAGGCAAAATGACCAAACTACAACGACTAAAAAATCGCAGTTTACCCAAACCATAGATATATTCCCATAAAGATTAATATGAAAAATCATATACCACTTCTACAAAATCCTAGATCATGAGCATTTTTTTCCCTTAGAGAAATGTGTGGTCCAGAATGGTGCTCACAGTTGTCAAATATGGGTTTGTTGTCTTAGGATCCCTACTCTATACACACACACACACACACAAACACACATATATATGGGATGGTTATTGTACAACAGATCCTTATCCTATGAAGTGTAGGAGCCAAGGGTATTATATGTAGGAAGCTTCAATATTGTTTAGTTTATAAACCCACTTTCCCTACGGATTTTAAACGTCTATAACTTTTTTCATACCTTAATATTTAAAAAAATACACCATATTAACGAGCGTTTCATTATCTTTAATTTGCGTAGACTATTTCTATAGTATAATTAATTTTGAAATTTTGTTATACGATACGTAATTACACATTCAATATAAATCATTACATGATTACTCATTCAATATGATTTGTTATAACTTATGTTATTACAGTTATGCTTATTGCGCGATTACTCATTCAATAATGGAAACTTAATTGTTTATGCTTTATTATGTGATTAAATCTGTAATATAGAATATTACATGGTTATTATATGTTGGTTGGTTAATAATTTGCATTATATTTGTACTTAATACGTGATTAGACCTGTATATGTTTTATGTATGCTTGATTTATAGTTAGTATGTATCAATCACTAGTGATTTTTCACAAAATACCATAATGAGCTTACGTAATCACGTAATGGGTATTCAAAATCAGGTTATGATGTGATAATACATAGTCAACTAGTGTTACGTAATCACGTAATTTAACATTGTACTTGTTCCAAAATAACATGTATATTACGTAATTACGCCCCATAGCATTATACAAGAAGTTGTGTAACGCTATACCAAAACATTGTACTTGTTTCAATTGTTTCAATTGTAATGATTAACTTGCGTATTCGATCCTCAATTGAATTGAAAGTTAAATAATATTTATTAAGTTGTCAATAGATGTTATAACACAACTGTCATCGATTATAGTTCAAATTTGTTGTTTCATAATATTATATATCAACATTAAAGTAATAACATGTGGAACGTAAATAAAGTAAGCTTGAAGATTATTATTATTATAATTATTTACCACTTAAAACAAATAGTGTTAAACTGAGCTTTCGAGCATAATCATAAACATAAACATCTGTTTCACAAAAATATTGATTGATCAAACGCATCTTAAATTTACTGTATACTGTGCTACAAACATGTCCTCGGGTATCAACATATTTTACAGAACCGGGTATTGCAATAAATCTAATAACAAAGACAGAAGATACAAAACATGGGTAAAACACCACAAAACAAAACATATACAAAATACAGGAAAAAGAAACAAATAAAACACTGAAAGAAAAAAACAAAACAAACCCTAGAAAACATTATGCCTCTTAGTTCTCGAAGAACAGAAACATAATATTACCCTATAAACCAATCTCCAATTATTTACACTCAACAGGTACATATGTTACAAAAAATATTTTTCTTTGATTATAAGAATCTTCAGACAACAGCAATTCCAACGTCATTACCATTGCTTTATTGGTAATACATTTTTCTTTTATTGTAAGAATTTTCAACAGAAATGGTAGAAGAAAAATTGAAGGAAACAACATTATTAGCCAAACATGAAAGGTAGGTTTGCTTTTCAATACGATTGAAAGCATATAAAGTTCCAAACGGAAATGACTATTTCTTCCTTTTTATAGACCGAAAAATAACTATAGTTACTATAATAAACATAAATAATTTAATATAAAATGAAACACAATAACAGACACAAAGAAGAAAAAATAATTGATTTTAGTAATAAATGAATATTATTATGACCATTATAATTTAAAATTTATAATTAAAATTCACAATCAAACAATATAATGTTGAACGAACAAATTTTCAAAATTGTATATTCGAACTTTTTTTAAATTAAAAAGAATATAATACTTATTCGTTTGTTAACAGATGTTATCAAAACAACTGTCATGAATTAAAAATATACTTAACGAAACAACATAAACAATTAAACTTCAAAGATAATAACTGTTATTCATTGTACTAACAATATAATAAATTTAAAATATATGAGTCTTTTCAAGTTAATAAATAATTACACAGTAAAGACCTAAAAAAGTCTACGATGCCAACTGGTGTAACAATATAAATAAAATTAAATTATATTAGTCTTTTCAACTTCATAATTACAGAGAGGTGAGACCCCTAAAACTTCGTGATGCCAATTGTACCAATGAAGTTTTTAGATGGAAACTTACACAATACGACGGACATTAATGCTAGATGTACTACTTTTACTATTAATAAACAACAAAAAAATGTAAACAGGACTGAAAACAGGACGTGGCAGATACAAACCAACCCGTTCAAGCGACTGTCTTTGACTTTTGTTTATTGTCATTGCAAAACACAGACAAATTGGAAACTGTCTACGACAAATTTTTACAGGTATTCGCTTGTCCGCAGGTATCATCTTCAATCTAGAAATCGATGTAGTATAACCAATATTACTTCCGGTGATAATTTTCGCCTCAATAACAATTTTTCTAAGTTTCGTAACCTGTAACCGTGTTCCATTACACAATCCATTCGCCTGGTCAATGTTTCTATGTAACATCACTGGAGCTCCCACTTTCAATACTAACTTATGGTTTGGTAACCCAGATAAATGAAAACTGTTTAGGACATCAGGAGCAAATAATGCTACATTAACATCAAATTCCTGTTCAGATTCACATAAACTATCTGCATTAAGATAAACCTTTTCTTCACCAGGCAGAGCTTTTAACAACTCATCATTTATTGAATCAACAACATCATTGGTAGGAGCAAGAATGGCTCTTTGTTTGAAATAATTTGAATCCCATAATGAGTTATTCATATCCGGATACATGAATGAAATCAAAGAAGAAATAGGATTCTCTTGATCATGAATTAGTAAATCATCTGGTATATAAATATCTGTCTCACCATCATTTTGATCACCAAGAACTCCATCACCAAGCTTTAAAATCCAATATGCAAATTCCTTAGTCTCTTCAAAATTCCTTTCTTTACATCCAACTCTTAACCTCATATTTTCAGTTAGTTTTAGTACTTTACAGTATTTCCATATATAAGAAGAATTCAGAGAAGCATTAACTATCATACTTCTGGTACCTTTAATAATTACTGAAAGAATCTGCCTAGAATTACCACCAAAAACAACAACTTTTCCTCCAAAAGGCTTGCTCTGAACAGTTGATTGACTGGAACGTAATACATCTCTCATTGTTCTATCAAGAGCTTCAAAACAATGTTTATGCATCATAGGTGCTTCATCCCAAATAATTAATTTTGTCATTCTAATTAACTCACCTAATTCACTGTTAGGTTCTATTGAACATATAGAATCTTCATCAGTCCTACCACCATCTAGTAACAGTGATGCAATTCCACTAGAAGAAACATTCAAAACTACTTCACCATTTGACCTTAAAGAGGCTGAAAAAGCCTTCCAAAGATAAGTTTTCCCAGTGCCACCATATCCATATACAAAAAACACACCTCCTTCACCTTTTGTAACCGTATTCATAACAGTTTTGTAAACTCTATGCTATTCAGCAGTTAAACACTTTAAATAATCAGCGTGATCAATCTGTAGAGGTGATCTATCATAAGAAAGTTCTTTCAATATCAATCGATTATTTACCATTGAAACATAATTTTTAGGAGCATTTGGCATATCTGTAAAGTTTTTTAGTGTACTGCCATTGCTAAGCAACAATGTTTCGATCTTTGACAGACAAAAATTTTCAACTTCTTCTTGGTTAAGATTCAACACTGGAAAAAAAATGTTAAAAAGTATTAGTAACATTGAATTTAAAAGATATTTAATAATTTTTTATTTTAAAATAATTACTTTGAGAGACTAATGAAATTACCTTGTATATTAGTTATCTCCCTTTCTTTCTTAACAATATCTTCACATAATACAACTTTTGTTTGACGCCAAAACTCACCGGGACGAGAGATTGAATTGGACAGTAGCAACATTACAAAAAACGATCACAAAAACTCTCCAGTTGACCACTCGTTTGCTTCTTTAATGGCAATAACATATTCCTTATCATCATCTAACAAACCTCGTGCAAAACAGGCATCTTTATATGTTTTCAAACACTTCAGCATCAACTCTTTCTATATCATTGTAACAGGTAGCTCCCGTAACATGGTTTAATAAAATCCCGAGGTAGTAAGAATCACCAACAGATGGAGGCACATAATGTATCCTGCCAATAGACTGCAAAGGCTTTTTTCTTAGGCTCCACTTCCGTTCCTTACGTGACTAAACATAGTATTTCGGAAAATCTATATATTTCAATTTCCTAGCAAACTCATCAGTTTTACTAGCTAGTTTTCATCCACTCCGTGAACATTGACATTTTCAAGGTTGGATTATTCACAATATCTATTAAATTAGAATCATCATCATAAACAATACTTTGATCATCTTCACAATGGAAAGGCAACAATTCAACAACAGGATGTCTATAACGTATGTCATATTTGAATATTCTCCAAGCAGCCTCACATGCAGAAATATACCTACAATCAAGGTATGTCTTTACCTCATTTACCTCATTGTTCTACTCGACATCATTGTTACCAGACTTCGATTGGAAAACAGAAGCCGTAACTCTATCAGGTCCCTTATTAATATACTTAAACAAATATTTAATAGCACCTGACTGATTGCACCATTCAACATTCACGTGGCATTGATACTTTCTGAGCAAAACAGGATTGTAAGGAACTACATACCTTTATCATGCTGGACGCCCTTTTTTTCAACTCTACTACTTGTTTCACGACGACGGTAGACTGGATAACCATCAGAATCAACGCAACTCTCGTCCACATATTTTTTGGGGAACTTTTTAGAACATTTAAAGTTAACCATGCATGGACATTTAGGGTTGTCTATACCGCAAGGTCCATGAATCATAAACTGCTTCACAAGTTCATACAATTCAGGATCTGCAACTTTATCAGGGATCTCTGCACTAATGACACAATCTATATCAGATGCAGTTGGAAATTTGCTTTCAGCACTCAGGAACAAACATATGTGGGCATGTGGCAGTCCACGTTTCTGAAATTCAATGGTATAAAGAACTGAAAATATAGAACAGTAACATTAGTTAATAGTTAAGTAAGAATACTTTTATTGATAAACAATTAAATATATTTATTAAAAGATACCTGCTTGTGTCTCACCAAAGAGTTTATTCTTGTGCAAATTTTTTATTAAATTATCCAATTTCATCTTAAATATTCTAGAAATAATATCCGGTCTATCTTCTGCGCTAAGACGTTTATCAAACAAACACCTAAAAATCTCAGGCTACTTTGGATTACAAGTAACTGTTATGAATAAATCTGGATATCCCACTGCCTTGCAAATTGCCATAGCATCCATGTACTTTTGCATCATATATCTAGAACCACCAGTAAATGATGAAGGCAAAACTATACGTTTACCACAACTTGATGCGTTATTCTCTCCACCTTCAATAGTAGCACTCAAATTCTTAAAACTTTGGGTTCTAAGTTTTGGTTGTTGATGTTTTATATAAAATAGGCGAGCAGACTCTACCATTGTGTACGCATCAACTAAAAACTGTTGAAACAGTTTTTGCGCATGAACTATTAATGAAAACTGATTATGCCTATCTTGTATCCTGTAAGAAAAAAATTCCCTTATTGAAACATTGCTTCTAACTTTTTCATTATTAATATCAATCCCATCATGTTTAATACCAAGTCTGTAACCATCTTCAGCATATGGGAAAATTAGTGGATACTGCATCGCAAGATAAGAAGGATGAAGTTCACTTATTCTTTTAAGTCCATCAGCCTTTGACTGAACAATGATATCTCTTGTATCAAATGATGCATCAAAGTCACCAATTATTAATGCAGCAACTTCTGACACAGTTGGGAGGTTGTAAACTCTTCCATCCTTATCTCTTCTTCCAATAAGTTTCAATGATACTTTTTGAAAATCATTTTCTTGAAAACAATCTCTTACCATTCTAAACGATTTCACAAGAGGATTGCAGGAATCCAACATATCTTTAAGAATGCTGATGGTGTTAAGATCAAGGGTATTTTTTGGAGTAGGATTAGATTCTAATTCAGAACTGCATCAAAATAAAAAAGTTAACCATTACATTTAATTTAAAGGAAAAACGTATGTAAAACTTAAATGAGAAGTAAGTAAAACAAAAAATGTAAAACATTAACTATAAAAATTACCTAACTGCATTTTGACGATTTACAACTTCATTTTCTGAATCGTATATATAAAGTTGTGAAAATTTAGGTTGTTCTCCATCATCCGGAAGAAGACTACCAATTCGATGATAATTCTGACCCTGAAGTCTAAATACATAGGGACCTTTACCTCTGTGAGAACTTTTGTCAATCTTGCCACCAAGAGACGTAAAAGAAAACATCATATTATATGCTCTAATGTTATACATGAAGTTCTCGCTTTTTGGAGTATGACATTTATACAAATTCCGTAATAATGCAGGTGGATCAGCTAATGGTGGAAGTTTAACAACACCATTCGAACAGCAAAGCCCAAACACTTTTTTCTTACTATATTTATTTCCTCTAAGTGTTTCATCTTTCCACAACAATGCTTGAGAACAGACAAAAATAGCATCTCCATGATCCACATAATCTAAAAATGAAGAAAAATTATAAAATTGAAATTCAATAATATAAAAACAAAAACAACCTTGTACCTTTTGAAATTCCCCAAAACTTTTGAACACTACAATCTGTGAATACATCATCACCCATATTTAAATTAAATTTAGGTATCTGAGTTGTATAGAACTTATGTTTTCCTTTTCTGAACTTATAACCAATACGATTATCATTTGAAGATTCACCTACAATAATATTATATATACATTATTTACATCTTCAACAGTATCTAAAAGTTTTATGTCAGCTTGATTTTTATTTATGTTTATATATTAATATAATAAGTTATACATTTTAAGTAGAAACAACTTACCAACACAAGTTTAAACACTTGAGCTTTCAAAACTTCTACGAGAAGAACTATCCAAATTTAACGTATTTTGATGCATATACCTTGATGAACTTTGTGTCGTTGAAGCTTTTAAAAATTTAAAAATAATATATAAGCAATAATGAGCAAAACATGAATAATGATAAAAGAAAAAACACTAAAAACTTCAATTACAACAACTTACCTTTCATTTTGCTAGATGATTCACATAACGTACTACCAATAGTTGGAGTCACATTACCACTATGTTGAGTTACATTCATTGAGCAAGTTTTTGTTGTTGAGACTTGTAAACCAAAACAGAATACATAAGAATTAATAAAAACATACAACATTAATATTTAATACAGCACAATTTTTAATCCAATGTATAACACAGACCGTTGGAAATATTTGACAATGAAATATTCTGTAAAGGAATGGATACGGATCCAGCATTAAATTGACGATTATATTTAACCTGCTGCAAATTGTCATTTGTTTTTTTTCTTGCGTCTGCCGAATTTTGAGTCGGAGTTTGAACAATATACAATTCATCGTGACTCGAAACTTGTTAAACACAAAACATATGCCAGAATTAATAAAATGTATAATATAAATATGTTAAAAAGAAAAATTTTGATTGGAATTTATAACACATACCGTTAGTAATATTTGACAGTGGAGTTCTCTGTAAATCAGAGGATGTCAACACCGGGCTATATACACTTTTATTTTTACGCTGTTGCAGAATATGCTTCCTTATTTTTCTTGCTTCTGCACATTTCTTTTGTGTGGGAGTTTGAGGAAACCAAAATTTATAGTTGTTTGAAACTTGTAAAGCAAACAAAACAAATGTGAAAATTAGAAAAATTCCAATATGTGATACAAAAAATTGTTGCTCTACCTATAAAACATACCTATGGAAGTATTTGTTAATGGAGTACTCAATAAAGGAGATGATGTGCCTGCACTATGAAGAGGACGTTTGTTTTTACGTTCTTGAAGGATATGTTTTCTTTTTATTCTTGCTTGTGCAGAGTTTTCGGGCAGACTTTGTTCATCAAAGAAATGATACTGACTTGAATATTTGTTATCGAAACTCATAATTTAAACCGCTGCTGAAATATTATGAAATTTAGAGCAAATATCTAGTAATTATTTATCGCAAATCAGACATATAAAGCACAAATTAGAACACTAACCATAATAGTTTGCACCTTATAGTCCTTAAAGAGCGAATTTGTATTTTGAAATTTTAATTGTCTGCAAAAAGTCAAATAAACATCTTTTAGAGAATCAAATGGAAAGTAAAGTAATAATAAAACATTATATTATATTATTATTATATCAAACTTTATAAATGACAACTTTCAAAAGATAAAGGGCTGAAAATAAAATGTTATTAAACTTCTTTTCAATTAAATATTCAATTTACAAAATAAAGTTTATTGAAATAAATAAAGAGATCTCTATAGATTATTTTCCTTATTATACAAATAACACACGCACAGATTAAAACAACTCATTCGGCGGTTAAAATTCTTCAACAACAATCGAAAACGACATACATGTAACTTCTTTTAAACTATTGATCGATAATAATCAGCAGCAGATTTATTTATATAATATGTTATTAGAAATTGATTGAATGTTAACTAAATATTGTGTTCTCTGAATATAGTATTAACTTAAAAGCGTAAAAAGAATAATTTATAAGAATAATCTTTGAAGATGTTAAAATCTTTGCTAACCGTTGTACAACATTTAAAATCATGATTGTTATTTGTATATATAAGTAAAAAGAGAATTTGCTTTTCTATTTAATTTTATTTTTTAAAGATAATTGACAGGTTAGAATCATGGAACTATCATTCACAAGGATGTTATAGGAAGTTGATTCGTTTAAAGTGGTATGATTTTGAACTGATAAATTATTTTCAATAATCAAGTTTGTCAAATATTTATGATAAAGAGCATAAATTTAAGAATAAAAATTATAACTTGTAGGAGATACCAACATACTTTGTAAAACAATTCTGGGGACAATAGTGCAAGAGTACACTAATAGAAATAAGGCTGAAAAATGGTAAAGCATGGAAATTATGGTTGAGAAAGAGACCTAATGAAGTTGTCTTTACATATGGTTGGATAAACATTGTCAGGGAACTAAAACTGAAAGAATACACTATGTTGCTTTTTAAAGCAATTGATGCAAAAACCTTTGAACTTTCGTAGTTTGAGGATTACGTGATGGAAAAGTCATTTTATAACATCAACGTGCACCACGACTTGGGAGTAATTGTAAGTAAAATAAAAATATATTTAAATGTATTATTGGATGATAAAGAAAAATCATACTGCGAAATGTTATCATAATTTACTGAATATCTATATTTTTATCAGGAAGTACCAACAGAGTTTATTGAAAATAATTACCAAGGGAAATGCATTCCAGCTGACATTAAAATTAACGCAAGTGGATTGACGTTCAATGTCAAATTGGATAAAATGTATAAGTCTTATGTTCTGAAGGAATGATGGTGTAACATCCTGAAATTCGTCAGTATATTTTTTTAGACAAAAACTAATGCCGGTTCTTTTCAAGTAGTATAGTTAATGGATATTGACGTGTCCAATGCTATTTAGGAACCGATAAACAGGTTTTATATATGATGCCTAAAGAAAAATTACTGGAGGGACCTAAGTGTCATTGTTGAAAGATATTTTAAAGTTAAAATATCTTACTTTGGGAGCAAGTTAATTATAGAAGGACTAAAGCGAATGGATTTTATAAAGTGAGGATTTATGTGTAACATGAGTGTTACTTGGAGGGGTCTATATGTAATATCTTTATCATCATCTCTATATAAAAAAAAACCCTAATGTCTTGGATGGAAACCGGCTCTTACGCGAGGACTCATTCACGCAAGAAAGAAACCTAAGGCTTCCAACCTATTGCTCGAATTATCCTGGCGAGATTCATCAAACGGGTTTGGATGATCTAAAACCCTCATGGTTATGAAGTGCGAAAATGATGGCGGATTTCGTTGATGATGATGTTCCATGACGAAGGCTGATGTGGCTTTGAGGTTGTGGTGCAAAACAGTTCAGGTCCGCGACTTTGTTAGAAAACTTACATTGTGATCGCCTCAACGCCTCTTGTACATGAAGCTCGCGTGTTTCCGAGTCTTTGTACTTGCTGCAGCAAAATATAAATAGAAAACAAAATCATAGAAGTGAACCGGGCTTGTGTTTGACACAATTCTCTTAAACAGATTCTTCGTTTTTTCCCAGGGTACACCGGTTCGAAACAGTGACGATGGTGCACTGCCGGACTATCCCACTTGCCTGAAAAATAATCGATACTTGGTTGCTACTCTAGAGTTATGAGTGTTGCAAGAGTTTCTTAGTGAATATTTCTCATGTATATTCTTATGTATATATTCTCATATCACATATATGACACAAACGTCTCTTATATACAAGAGTCAATGGTGGATGAAGAGTCTAACATAATTAAACACTTAATTTAGTCTTTAAACCATAATCAAGTGTCATAAATAAATTAACTCTACTCAAGAGTTTCAATTCACAACATGAAGAGTTATACACTTAATTTAGTCTTAAAACTACAATCAAGTGTCATAAATAAATTAACTCTACTAAAGAGTTTTTCTTCAATTCACCACATGAGGAGTTTTACCATAATTATAATTTCACTAAATTATAATTTCATTAGATTAAACCTCCATTCACCTTCTAAAATTCCAACAATCCCCCACATGAATTGAGATTTATCAAAACACGCATGTTTCGAACGAACCCCTATATGAATAGGAGTCATTATGAGAAACAACCTCATTTCGATTAAATTTCAACAGTTGAGTTTTGCATACGATAGGTAGGTGTGACCCTTTGAACCTTCGCTTATGAAACGCACTTAGCCCACTGGCTCCGAGTAGAACGCGATGTCTTTGAACCCGTCTGCCGTTTGTGTGGACGACAATACGCTTCACACAAGACTCTCCCTGACAACGTCAAGTCCTCATAGTTGTGTCCGTTATGGTCATGGACACGTGCCTGGTTCTGTGAGAGCTCTTAAGTATTGTGCCCCAACAATACCCTTCGAAGCGACCCCACTTCTCTCTCACATAGGTGATCTACTGGGACTGGTTACCTCAGTCAGATCATTAAAAGCCATAAGCATAACCTCAACCTTGTCACTTTTTAGGAATGGACTAGGAAGCTTATTAAATCTTAGAGTAAACTCCCTTTTTAATATGTGGGGTTTCCACCAACTCTCCCCCACAGTGACCTTCGCCAGTTCATACAATTAGGTTGTCCTATTGAACTCAGATCTTGGGATCTCCAGTCAGCTAAGTTAGGTTTCCTTCGCATAAACCTAGCCTTTAGTGGGTTTAGCCCCATTCCCATTAACGACTTCTGAACTAACTCTTTGCTTAAGCCTTTTGTTTAGCGGATCCGCGATGTTATCATTTGACTTCACATAGTCAATAGTGATAACTCTTATAGAGATTAGTTGTCGTACCGTATTATGCCTACGTCTTATATACCTGTTCTTACTGATACACATTGTGATATGAGCTCTGCCAGTTACCGATTGACTATCACAGCGTATGCATTAGGCCAATGCCGGCTTCGGCCACCTAGGTATATCTTTAACAAATTGACGTAGTCATTATGCCTATTCATCCTCTTTATCTAAAGCGATGAATTATGATTCCATCGTGGATATAGCAATAAACGTTTGCTTAGGTAATTTCCACATTAACGCAACACCTCCAAGTGTGAATAAATACCCACTCGTTGCCTTGGAATCATTCGTGTTAGATATCCACTTCGCATCACAGTAACCTTCAATAACTGCTGGATATCTTTTATATTGCAGCCCGTAGTCTCGTATGTATCCTAATAACCAAAGCACCTGTGTCACGTAATTCCAATGAATTGAACTTAGCTTGCTCGTGTATCTACTTAGCCTGCCTGCTAAATCTGGTCTGATACAACTCATCAGATACATCAGGCTGCCAATAATTCTTGAGTACTCTAATGGGTTAACAGGCTCACCTCGATTCTTAGCTAGACGTTAACTCGTGTCAATGAAAGTTCTAGCCACATTAGAGTTATTTCCATTGAACTTCTCAAGAATTTTGTCCACATAATATGACTGACTTATAACAAGTCTGTTCTAGGTTTGTGTGATTTGTACTTCCCAAAATCACATCCGTTCATATCAAACCTTCGATTTTCAAATGCAAGTCACCTCCACACTTAAGTGTTATTGGATAACTACCAAATGGGGTGATGAAAGTTTCTTCCTTTCATATGTAGTTTGAAAACTTCTCAAGTACCATTTTTACATCCCTACGGATTGTTTCTTAAATGGCTCTTCCCCCACATTGCTTGCACTTTGATTGAGTTTGAGTAATATCACTCATGATGACATTAGACACCCGTGATAAGATAGCGACTATCTATATCTTTGTGTTTATTGAGGTCATCCATTATATTACTCAACCCATATTTCTCACACGAACAGTTTTCTGAACTATATGAGTTTTCCTCATATTCAGCTAAATAGTATCATAACCAATGAACTATTTATTCGGTCCTTTCGAGTAATCATTTTTAATGAATTATATATTTGCTTTTACAAAATTCATTCTTATGTCGTCACATGTGTTTGAATGTTCAAAGTTAATTTATTCTCCGTGGAGCATCTAAATTAACAAGTATTAGTCTAGCATGCTTTAGACTACGAATACTTAGCATGTGAACAGAAGATGCCTCATTCTGATTCTTCACAGCCTTAAGAGATAACTCACTATCTCTTCCTAACATTCACGTCTTAGTTTAGACACAAAATGAGATTTTGTTTACCATTCCAAAACCTTGGTTTAAAGAATGCTTCAAAACCATAATTAATTCTATCCATTAGGATCAAGACTCGTTTGCCTTTAATCTCCAAGGCTTCACCATTGACTCTTTAAGACTTAAAAATAAGTCTTACTATAAGTCACTTTGATGAACATATTCATCATCAACAAGTCAATTAGATTGACACTCAACGACATGACATTCACATATGCCTAAGTGATATGTATATATTTTGTTGAAACTATTTATTGGGTGGCTCTCCCAAAATATATCACGAATCCTCCATATAATTCAACCAACATTGATGGTTTGTATAGACTCTACACGTCCATCACTATTCTAAGTATTTTATAATAAATATCGCAAAAGGCTTATGCATAACAACATATATTTCTATCATATGTTATAGTCATCAAAACTACATTTGTGCATTTCTACGTAAAATGCTCTCAACATTAGATGACATATCTCGTTTTCGTACATTTAACTTCAATACACTTGCCACGTTGATCATGATTATCTCAATGAGGATGGATGAAGAGTTTTTTCTTCTTAGTCACTTTATTAGAGACTTAATTTAAAATAAAGGCTCTAATAAAGTAACATAAAAATTTAATTAGAAAACATGAAACTCTACCCAAGAGTTTACTCTTTATTCACCACATTAAGATTCCAATTAATAATTATAATTTACCAAATTATAATTATAATTTCAATATAATCCAAAATATATATATAACATATTACATATATCTTTAAATGGATTCATATAATGACATATAAACATCAAATCTCAAAGTGTTATTCTCTTCAACACTTTATCGTTCGACGAAATAATAGCAATTATATCGTCTCGTGGCATGTTTCGAGGTACTCCCTTAATACATTGTTCAAAACAGCAAAGTTGTTTATACTTAACTACTCACAAGTAGTCGACAACATCAAGTTGTTTTACACTAAATAGTCTCTCTAGACTATTATATGGTTCAAGTCATCATACTTCTCATACAAGTATCAAACCATATATAATTTGCAAAAGACATGTTTATTCATACAAAACATTTATACTTTTACAAGTATTTTCCATAAACTATACATATTTATGTTTTGATTACACATCAAAACCATAAACTCTAATATAGTTTTATTATTTAAACCATTCCTAACTCACTTGTTAGAGTATATGGTTTTCATGATTAACCGTTTCTAGTTCGCTCATTAGAAACTATACTTGTACCATATAAACATATACGGTTTTCAAAATTAACCATTTCTAACATACTTGTTAGACTGCAAACGATTACACGTTTCATCATATATAGTTTGGTTATATCAAATAAACCTTTATTTCTCAACCGTTTCTAACCTACTTGTTAGAAATACACGATTATGACAATCGTTTTAGAACTTGTTGGTTTATATAAAATAAACCATTTCTAACATCCTCGTTAGAAAATTAGACCATATACATAAATGGTATTAACTTTGGATTTTCCAAAATATACCCGTTTCAAACTCACTCGTTAGAAACCGTCAAATTAACCAAACCGGTTAGTGTTGGAAAAGGTTGAAACACCCAATTCTTCATAACCCATGAGTTGAAACACTCCATTAAAACCTTTAAGAATATTTGACCCACCTTAATGGTATTCTTATTATTTTTAAGTTTCAACTTTGGAGTTTTAATTAGTGTTCTTACTAAAACCTTCAATAAAACAAAATAAGTTTATAACTTTTTTTATTTTCACAAAATTTTCAAAATACAAATTTCCAACACTTTGTGTATTTTGTACAATAATCTTTTCTAACACACTTGTTAGGAAATATAAACATCTTATTATGTCTTTACAAAATCCTCAATTTCTAACATGCCGTTAGAGAAATCAATATATAAGTTTACAAATTAAACTTATGATTTTGTAAATAATAATTTCTAATACGCTTAATAGAAATGTTTCATGACACGTTATTCTTTCAACGTCGTCGATTCTAACACGCTTGTTAGAAATACATGTTTCAAACCTTATATTTCGAAACCTTTTAATTTTCCAATACTCTTATTAGAAAAGTATACATTTCAAATACTTTGAAACTATCTTTCTAATACGCTTACTAGAAAGAAACCGTTATCAAACGTTTTACATGGGTTTACAAACATTATGTTTTTTTTTAATACTTTCATTAGAAATTCAATATTTCAAAATCTGTTTAAACACATATTAGAAATGTTAATAGTCCGGTTTATCTAAACACAACTCAAAACCCATGAATCCGAAAATTAAATCAAAATTCGTTTTGTCAAACAATCTTTCGATTAAAGATTGCATTCTCATCATGAATGTAATCCAAATCGTTGTACCAAAAGAAAACACTTATAAACTTTCGCGAACCCAAATTCCTTAGTAAGAACATGAAAGTTGTTTATTAATCTATTTAAGTTTGTTAGAAAACTTACATTGTGATCGCCTCAACGCCTCTTGTACATGAAGCTCGAGTGTTTCCGAGTCTTTGTACTTGCTGCAGCAAAACATAAAAAGGAAACAAAATCATAGAAGTGAACCGGCTTGTGTTTGACACAATTCCCTAAACATATTCTTCGTCTGTTCCCAG